>VZUI01004804.1:0-79177 GCA_013401135.1 Cettia cetti
GCAGGCTGCTGGCCTGTGTGGACGTGCGGTGGCTCAGCCGGGGCTAGCCACAAGGGATTGTTTCCTGAGCACCCGCAGAGCAGTGAAAATATATATCCACAGGGAAATAAAAGGAAGTAGAATTTCTCTAAAGATTTCTCAGTAAGTCTGAATCCAATTTAGCTTGCTGGGCGTGCTGCAGATGGAGTATGTGATTTGCAAATCTCTCAAGCAGGAGCCTATTTGTTACTTTATTTGGCTATTTTACCTGCAATTTCGTTCACAAACTTGTCTGTGTCTTGTAAATGGGATCTATTTATCAACTCAGATCTTCCCTGGTGCTTTGGTGCACTTTTATTGCCTGCTTTGCACTGCTCTTTGGAGCCTTGCCTGCAGCGCCATTGTATGCATATGCACTCCTTCCTCACTGGGGGCTGAGCATGAGATGCTCCACTGCATCTGAAAGCAGGTATTGCCTGTGAGATTTTACACAGTTTTCAGTTTCATTAAATTGCCTGGTGATGTGATTTGGTAAACCCACTGCAAATATAAGATGTGTGGCTTTAGGGCTCAGCAGGGAGTTCTTTCCCTACTGTGTTTTCTGCTTAGCTGTGATCTGACAGCAAATGTAATTCTGTTGCTTTTATGGGCTTGTACACTATTATTTCAAAACATTGTGGGCGACAGAGATGATCTGCACCTCAAATTGGGTGGATGGTTTTAGAAAAGCCCCTCTGAACTTTAGCCTTTCATACCCCTATGGGCAGCAGTCAGGTGTGAAATGTTGCTCTGCATTGTACTGCTGTCAACAAAGAGGAATTACCAGGAGGTGACCATGTTCTTCACAAAACCATGACATTTCAGCATTTCTATGTACTGATGCTGATTAAAGATAGGATAGGTGTTCCCTGAAAAGAGCCTGAGGAGGATGTGTTTGCTGGCTGCTGCAATTACATCTCCTGCAGCTGTCTCAAAAGGTACCATAAAAATTCCTGAGCAAGCAGGGACAGAAGGAAGATGCACTGATGTTACTGAGAAGGGTAGATTTTCACAGAGATGATCTCAGCAGAAGCAGCAGATCCTGGCACAGCCTTGGAGGATATCTCTTGTGTGAGGGCTAGAAAAGATGTCCCCAGAAGTGGCTCTGCTCTGTATACATCCATGGGACCAGAGCTCAGTGCTTGGCATGGACCTTAGGATCTCGGCACTCAACTTAGGATAAAACAAGTGCCAATGTTTAAGGATGGTTCAAAAATTGCCATAGTCCTTTTTAATACAAAAATTGATGTTACTTCTGAAACAAATTGCTGATACCTTCACCTACTGGGGACATGCAGAGTTATTCCTTCCCAAGGGCTCTGCTGCCCAGAGATAGCACAACAGTGTTCCCAGCTCTCCTTATGCTGTCATGAAGCTTGAACAGCATGCAGCATTTCTCCCAAGGTTTCAGTTCCCACAATCTTGTGATTATGGGGTCAAATTGTGGTCACACAATTAATTTCTCCATCTCCAAGGTGTGGCTAAGAGGAGTTATGTACATGCAATGGATTGCAGAGAACTGCTTGTTTCCTCCCAAATTTGCCCTAAACCAAGACACATGTGCTGTGAAGGTAAAGAAGAGAGAGAAAAATAATCAAACATTCTTTACTTTGATTTTTTTTAAGGATTGCCTCTGCTTTTGAGGGATTTGGATCACGTCTTGGGGCTGGCAATCTTCTCTGGAGGTCTTGGAGCTTTTTTCTACTCTGTCACTGGTAGCTCTCATTTTTGATTCAAGAAATGATCTGCCTGGAGTGTACAGAGATGCAGGTGAGCTGCACAGTTCAAAAGGAATCCTTTGGGCCATTCTTTTTTTTTCAAGGACACTGCCATATTTGTCCTTCAGATCCTGATTTTCTCATAGTGCTTCTTGAAATTTGATTCAACTCTATGAACAAGATGTGAAGGTAAGGTTTCAAAGCTGGGGGTTCACAAAGGGAAAGATGCCTTAGTGCCACATACCAGGGTCTGCAGACCTTGCTGAACCTTCTGACAGGAGGCTCATTCACTCTTTTTCTTCCCACCTGGCTGTGCCCTTTCCCTATATCAAGTCTTGCTCTTCCACAGTTGTTACTCCAGTGTCTGCTGACTCATCTGCTACCCCTGGATGGCGGGAAACAGTTTTCTTGTCTTCCACCATGACCTCCTGATGTTCAGAACTTTTCATCTGATATTAGCAGAAGGATTTTTTTGACAGTTTGACCACAGCCCCATTTCTATCCAGCATTCCCTTGAATCCTGGTTTGTCAGATGATGCTGCTTCACTAAGACTGGATGATTTATTTTTGATCAAGCACAGCTAATCCTAGAAGAGCCAAATATTAATGAGAGGAGCCCTGAGCTACATCTGGCAGTGTTATTTTTCCTGCACAGCCAGACAGCATAGATAAGTTTGGAATTTCTCCCTATGATGATTTTGAACTTTACCCAGAGAAAAGAATCAAAACTGGATATTTTGTAGAAAAGTAATTGTGGCTTGCAGCTGAAATGTGGGTTTTGCACTCTTTTTACCTTTGTCTGTTACAAAAAGAGGGGCATCAACCCTAACTTTTCAGGTTCCACAGAAATATATATTTCTAAGGAATTCTGGCATCTCCTCAGGCTATGCATGGAGGTGTTACTGCAAACTTTTCCTGTGTTTCCTTTATTCCACCTAGGAATATGAGCTGGAGGGTTTGCAGCTCTTTGAACTGCCAGTGCTGTGGGCAGGAGTGGGGAGGACAAGGAGCAGTGATGTATGGAGTGGGTGCTGCAGACACAAGGACAACCTGACAGAAGAAAGCTTTTGCATCAACCCAGATATCTCTTTGAGGCTGGGATCAGAGACATAAGCCTGAAAGAAAGAGCTTCATAATAACTGGAACCAAGCCTTCCTGACATAGTAGCCTAGTACATACTGTTTAATTTACATCTGAGTTCTTTTCTACGCCTTAGGTAGGCTACAACCAAATGAAAAGGAAGTTTGTACTTTGTGTTGCCTGGCTGGACATGAATGATGAAACTGCTAAATCAGGTCTGGCCTGACAGGAGGGATTTCTGTTTTCTTAATGAGCTAATTATATTTTTTCTTCCAAGTAATTTGCATTATTACGTGACTAGATGTTCAATACTCTCTAACACATGGCCAGCATTGCACTGTGAGCTGGGAAAATGGCCATATTCTCATTGTCCATTTTAATTTGGGAAGCAGACAAATTACAGTTTGGCAAACTAAAGTTATATGGAAATGCTAATAAGCATGGCTTCACAAAACGAAGATAAACAGAAGCAGAAAACATCTTGCACGTCCTTTTATATATTTCAGAGTAGCTTTCATTCCTAAAGACTTGCTCAGACTAGCAGTTCATGTAAACAATAGACAGTATTTCTGTAATTTCTGCAGAACACTTTTGGTAGTACAAGACTTTTGGTGGTGAAGGCTGCCTTCTGGAGTCTCATGCACATCCAGAAGAAGTTTGGTACATGCCCTGGTGAGGGTGCAAACCAGCACTGGTTCCCCACACTGGCTGAGGCCACCTTGATTCAGGGAAGCAGAGAAGAGGCTCTGCTTTGATGCATACAAACTTTGAAGTGCCATTTGCCCTTTGGGATTTTTGATCCTGACACAGACTGGTTTTAAATAAAGATGTAGTCTTACTGCTCTTAAATCTGGGAGATTTGCACCAGAAAATCCTGCCCAAATCTTCCCTGATTGAAAAGTTCAAAACTGCATCTTCTGAGAGGAACATGGGCTCACTGTTTGCAGCTTTTCTTCCATTAGCCTGAACAATGTTAACATCCCTATTGTTGGGCTTGTAAGCCCTTTGTGAATCAGTCTGGGATACCTTTAGGGGATGACCAGGATGATTTGATGCAGACATCATTAAATGTACTCCAGACTCAGCCCTCAGCAGGTCTGGTCTCTAGAACTAGGTTAAATTAGGACCAACCAAAGTTACTGATATTAACAGTGCTATAGGAAAATAGGGCAAACAGTGTTGGAAAATGCTCTCCTTAGTCTGTGTGTGTGAGGGAACCCAACCTCTTCTCTTTGTTTATTTAAAAAAGAACACATTATACACATACTTGTCTGCAAAAAGAGTTAGGCAATTTAAAAGCAGATTCTCCCATTAAATGGACTGATGATTCTTCTATTGCAGCACTAATTTTAATAGGATGAACAAACACAAACTGCTTGTTACAGAGGGGTGTAATTTCTGAGATCACCATGAGTTGGTGTTAAAAGTCATAGTGGGTAACGTGTAATGTGGGTAATGTGTAGCCTTTCACACACTGCAATAAATTGCCAAGGAGCCTGCAAGTTTTTCTTGGCAGACCAGTCTCAATTATTAGAGAATTCAGGAACAGAAAGCATCAGGGAATGGCAGGCTTTATTTTTTCATGCAGAGTATTTATGCTTTTTATAGTAGCTAATCCATCAGGTTAATTTCATTGCCCAGGCAGGAATACAGGCAGCAGATTATTTCAGGAGGGCAAGCAGCAGTACCATAGAACAGGATCTTGTAGACTACATTTTTGCGGGTAAGCTTTCAATTATCTCCATGCTTTTGCTGGATGTGTGCAAACCCCTTTAGCCTGTCATGCAGCTAATCCAAGTCCAATGAAACCAAAATGGAACCAAAAGTTCCCCTTGAATTCAGTGAGCTTTGGATTAGGCTTTATGAGTCACTGTTCATTCATGAAAAGGACCCATGCCAAAACGAATGTCAGTGGGGTGGATGGTCGCGTGCTATTCTGACATGCTCCATTGCTCCTAAATACTTCTGCAGCTGTTCTAAAATGTAATTGTGTGCCACTTTTCCACTCAGGGCTGCTAGGAGGAGGACCTGGGCTGAAGGGACATATGTACCAAATCTATGTAGGTGGACATGTTCCTTGTGATACCAGGGCTAAGAAAACTGTCCTGATCTGCCCTTAATATCAAGTCAGGATGAAAATGTCACATATTGAATCTGTTTCTCCCACATGCATTTTAAAAAAAATCTTCTTCAATCCAGGAGATTTGATAACATTAATTCTTAAAGTAGCAGTATATCATACACAAAGGGAAGTAGGACTTTGTCTCGAGCAGTGATAAACAAGGTGTTAGTCTCTGCCAAGCTCCACAGGGCGTTGTTTTACTCCTCACTACCTATACTGAACTGTTCTCTGCCTGACCTCTTGCTGCTATGTGTGGTGTCATAAGTTGAGAACCAGAAAGCAGGTAACTCTTAGCTGAAAGTACTTGCTCCAAAAGAGAACAATCTTTTAGAGTATCTTTATTTGTATGAGCTTCTTGATCCACTTAAATTTCATTCTGACAAAATATTAGAGGGGGTGCAATACCATTAGTAGTCTTTATGCCCAGATGAATGGTATTTTGGTGTGGTATTTTTGGCTACCATAAGCACAATAAGCAGGAACAGATTATGAAAGAAAAAAAATTCAATAGACTACCCTCACAAGGAAACACTCTAAACAAATGAACAGCTTCCTAGAATCTGAAGGACATCCAACAGTTCACCACTCACCCTGAATACTGTATCTTTCATCCTAGATCCTATGCCACTTAGATCTGCAAATTAACACTGGAGCATTAAAAGTAGGTGAGTTTTTATTCATCACTGACTATCAGGTCTTGCTCTGACTGAGACCTCACTGTCAGGGGTTACAGACCAGTGTGAAGCAGAGGTGGATGCAGGTAGCAGCTCTGGAAATGCTGCTTGACATTTCGTTGTTGGAAGTTTCAGGCTCTCAGTAAATCCCATGGCATTAAACACAGAAATAAGTCCTGCACCTAGGGAGGAACAACCCCATCCACCACTGTAGACTGGGGGCTGACTGGCTGGGCAAAAAGGGATCTGGGGTCCCTGGTGGGCATGAGCCAGCAGTGTGGTGGCCTGGGCAAGCTTTACCAGTAGGTCAAAGGCAGCATGTCTTCCCCTCTGCTCAGCACTGGGGAGACACATCCAGCGTACTGGGTTCCATTTCAGGCTTCCCACTCCAGGAAAGACATGGACATGCAGGGGTGAGCCAACCATCAGAAGAGATGGTATGAAGAATATGGTGCCAAACTCTTCTTGGCAGTGCAGTGGACAGGGCTACAACAAGACACAATAGACACAAGCTGGAACTGGAGAAATTATCATCAGATACAAGGGAAAAATCATTCATTGTGAGACGGGTCAAACAGAGGAGTAGACTGCAATAGCTGAGAGATGTTGTTGAATTTTCATATTCAGAGTTTTTGAAGCTCTGCTGAGCAACCTCCTCTCACTAGTCCACCTTTACATAGGGGTCACAGCAGCTGTCCTCTGGAGGCCTCTTTAAGCCTCTGTGGATCTGTGACAATGAGCTGTTGAGTAAATCTTGTTCAACACTGCTGCCAGTCTCCTTGTCTTCACATCTTGAAAAGCTTTGGCAGAGGAAAAGGGCACGGCAGCTGTCATCAGGAGAAGGAACAGCTCCCTCCAAGGGCCAGGCCTGCCAAGTGACACTGGCACAAACTTCTGAGAGTAGCTGAGGGGAAGCTGGGGAGCTAGTAGACTAGAAAAATCATGAGCAAATGCTCAGGATCAGAAGTCATTGTAATGGACACAGATAGAAAATCTGCAAGCCTTTCCCAAGTTTCTTTTCTAAGTTTCTAAGTTTCAGGTGAACCCATCTTTTGCACTGCATCTTCATACTCTGCCATGCAGAAAGAGTAGCAGAAAAGACACTGTCACTTGTCTGTGTTCCTATGAGCTCCTTAGAGGAGCTGAACTGTGAGCAAAGTAATGTGGAGATGTGGAAGTATTTCTGCTTGCATTTACCTCTCTGCTATAAAACAGATGCTTAAAAACCATCCACTTGGCTAAAGGTATTTTATATTCACAATTGAAAAGAAACACTTCACTATTATATCTTTTACTGACTTTTGTTCAGAGAAGATATAAATTGTTTGAAGATATAAGTGGCTTGTCACTGGATAACAGAGGAGTCCTGGTACTGACCTGGTGTCCTTGGTTCTCTCCCTTCTGTCCTGTACTGCTCTGAGTCAATACCATAGCAATAGGGAAAATTACCTGAGAAGCAACAGCCTTAAAAAGGAAAAGCGTTTAAAAGTTAGCTTTTGAAGAAGAATTTCTTTCAAAATGTTGGTTTGAAATGAGGTACAGTGGTATGAATTGTAGACAATAAAAAAAAAAGGAAATAATCTTAGGGATGGGAAGATGCTCAGCCTCAGCAAATGTACCTTACTTTGTTTTTTTTCTCAAAATACCTCAGCAATGATGTGCAAAAGAATCTGAGGAGTGAATGCAAGCACTGCAAATGGACATACGTAAGTCAGGAACTGAAACCATCTACATGCATATAAAACTGGCATGAGACAGCAGGTCATATTCATCTCAGTGCCCTGGAAGGGGCATGCAGTTGTTTCACCTCTAACTATGCAGAGTGTTTTTGACTGAAATTTCTCCTTCCTTCAGCTTCACTTATTAAAAGCATTTAAGCACATGCTAAACTCTATGTGTGTGAATAATGCTGTATTCACTTAACAAAAGCACTAATGACTTAATCTCCTTAAGACTCCTATTAATTCTTAGGACACTTATTTTCTACTGTGGGAAGTACTGTGACAAGCAAGATTACAACACAGTGGACAAAGCTCCCTGGTGCAGAGCATAGGAGATGGAAAGACTTCTGAAGAAAGCCTCTGTCATACTACATCAATTTTCTGAGCCTGTAATATTTCTAAGCCTGTAAAAGTTTTACTTTCATGTCACTGACACACAGCTTATAAGTATGCAGCCATATAGAAAAGGCATGACAATAAATGTCATCACAGGAAATCCCATGCAAAATTCTTTCATCTAATTGGAAACATGAAAGGAAAATTATGGGAACATCACTTCATCCAGAAAGGTGTTTAGCTCAGAAACCTGCTAAGGAAATTTGTCTTGATCATGGGGTTGAAAAGAAGAAGCTGTGGGGCTCCTAAGATGTCTGGTACTCCTCTCTGTTCAAAATAAACTGCTGACTCTAATGACTGTCCTTTCAGAGATGGTCTATTTTAAGACAGTGGAGTTACACCAGAAGGAGTGATCACTGGAATGACAGCATGCAGTGAAGCAAGGCAAGCCAGGATGGGGGTTGCACCATCTGCAAAGGGATTTTTTCATGTTCGTGCTTTAGAACTGGATTTCACATTAAATCTTGTGAAACCTGGGGATTGAGAAGAAAGAACTGACAGCCAGAGGCTCAACAGTTGCATTTGTGGTGCTGAGATGAGGATGCCCTGTGGCATGATCTGGAGCAGATTTAGCCTTCCTGTAGAGCCATGTGTGCTTGATTTTTCTGTCTGCTATTGAGTATCTATTTAAGTGCATTACTAAATTGGATTCTTAAATGTAAAGCTATATTCTGTCTCCAGGGAGCCCGTGGTGAAATGCTGGGTGTTTCAGTGGCAGGGAATTGCACCCTGTTTTGTCTCCTGCTTATTAGTGAGCAACCTTTGACTCAGTGCAAGACCTTACAAATCACTGTTTGTCCCAGTCTAAGTCCAAAGTGTCCATGTGGCTATTCTGGAGCATGAAGGAGCCCTGAAATTCCTTCCTTTAGTGCATTTCTAGTGGTAGTGGGTTTTCCCACACGCTCACAGAACATTTCTGGGACATTTAATAAGAATATTCCAGTTTTGCCTGGGTTCCCTCAGTCATTCTTCATTGCTTGGGCCATGTCCCAAAATGCAGTACAATTGCTTTCTGCCATTATAATGTTCATTAGGATTTGTTTTTGTTCCTGAGTACACTGTCATAGCTATTCAAGAAATAGAGTAAGTAATGTATAAGCCTAAATAATAATAAATGTGATCTATCTCTTGACATGTATAACAATATAACTAGAAAAACAATATTTCTTTGTGCATAGGATTCACTTTTTCAAAGAGAATTTGGCTGGGTTAAAAGACAAATGATAGTTATACCTGCATGACCAGATAGGAATCAGCATACAGAGCTGATGTGAGTGCTTCTTTGCTGTATTTGTTATGGCTCCTTCCTAAATTATATGGCTCCTTCCCAAACAACACTGGGACTCAAGGAGTAAGGTGAAGATTATCCCCTTTATGAAATGCATGAAGAAGTGAGAATTGAAGGTTTGTTGGCACTCTTGGTGATAAAAAATGCATTACAAATACCAATAAGTTGAGAAAAAGTGCTGCCTTTTCAGTGGTCCCACAACCACTAAAGTTCCTCAGAGCTATCTCAATCAGTCAAACCTCCATCAACTGGTAAGAGCCATGATTACATGTGGGATTATCTCACCTTTGCTGGATCCTTCCCCCTGCTGAACACCCACTTTACACAATTATAGAAAGCTTCTAGAAATTAGTCCTTGGCACTCAAGTTAAGGTACAAAGCCTGTGTGCTCTAGGGAAATAAAATATGTTATTTATATATATTTGTATTTATAGTATGAATTATAATAATATGCAATATATACACATAAATATATAATTATACATTGTATACATTTATCCTGTTTAAACAAACACTAACTGCAGTTATATCTTACTTCAGTAAATAGAAAATAAAACTGAAAGCATTTGCATGAAATGGAGAACTGCAGACAATACCTAAAATCTTTTATCTCCCTTTTAAGAAAATTACAAGGCGTAAAAGCAACACAGTTCAAAATGAAGGACCAAGACCAGGAAAATAGTCACTTGACCTATAAAAAGACAAGTCTCCTTTGAAGAAGTCATATTTTCTTTTCTGTATGAATGCTTAAAGAATTGTTTTGGTTGGAAAGGACCTTTAAGATCATTGAGTTCATCCATTAACCTAGCACTGCCAAGTTCATCACTAAAACATGTCCCTAAGTGCCACATCTACCTGTCTTTTAATTACGTCCAGGTCTGGGAACTCAATCACCTTCCTGGACAGCCTGTTCCAGTGCTTGAAAACCCTTTCAGTGAAGAAAATTTTCCCAATATCCAATCTAAACCTACTCTGCAGACTAAGTTAAAGCTTAAAGCATAAGTTTTTAAGCTTTGCTGGATATTTTTTAACAGACTGGTTATGAAGCCTGACACTTCCTCTCTAAAAAGACAGAGCGAAAATTGGGATTTCAACTTTAAAAATTGCGTCTGATGAATTTCAGTGTGAAGTGTGCAGCATTTATCAAGCAAGTGGGCAAGCCTCCAGTTTGGCCTGAGCAGAGCTGTGGCAGCTCACATCCACTGAGAGCCTTGGACCCTTCAGGCTCCTGGGATGGTGCCTCCTGGAAGTGATGCCCATGGCCTCAGCTGGTAGATCTGCCATCTTGATTGCCAAATTTTCTATTCTGGACATTTTTATTGATGTTATAATCCCTAGATTTCTTGCTATTGTCCTATTTTTGCAGTGCTCTTATTGCCTTGGTTGTTCTGCCTGACAATCATTCTGTTGCCCATCAGCTGCCCCTCACCAGTCAGAAATGCAGGAAGTCACAGACGGCCAAAGCGATGGGAACCTCTGCCCCAGACATGGATCATTTGGAAAGCCAAAAGAGGCTGTGTGGATCTGTTTCAGCACTGGATGTGGCTGCAGCAATGTGAAGGGGGGATACACAGGCCCTGTCATGCACCCAGGCAACCCTGGACTGCCCTGGGAAGGGTCAGCACTGCCTTTGCCTCCTCCTGCTCCAGTAAACCACCCTCTACAACACAGCAGATGTCTTGGTACCTCTTATAAAAAATGTGGGTAATGGGAGCTGCTATGCAGGAATAGGGGGCCTCTGTGTCTGTTCTTCATAATTCAACAGTATGGTTGCAAATAAATGATTTTCAAGATCCTCCTTGCAAAGGAGACTCTCTAAGTCCAAAATGCTGACTGACTCCTCAGACTGACCTCGGGTGTCATCTGGCTCCCAGAATTCATTGTAGGTGTGACATCTTTTTTTATTTCTTTTGTACATACAGATCTGCCTATACCTTTTGTGTTTATATTTGTTTTTCTCTGCTTCATCTGGCCTTGCAGTCCCTTCTAAAATGTCTATGAAGAATGTCTGTGTTATTAGTTCAGTAACATTCTTCAATCCAGCATGATAATTTTTATAATATACATAGCCAACAGATGTGTTTCTTTTATACAGAGAGCCTGAATCCAACAGTAAACTTTATGTGGGAAACATTTTCTGGCTATTAGTTTTCAGTACCTCTAGTATCTGCAGTTGCTGTTTGTGTCACAGTTGACTTTTCAGGAATATTTCCATGTGAAAATTTTGTCTGTATGAAAGAAGGATCAAACCAGTTGTCTGAGCCATTTTCCTTCTAATGGTTGTGTTGACGTGACTGAAACCTTGTGGTCCTGGGCCAAATTGCTGCTGCCTGTGAACAGATGCAGGAGGAGCTGGATCCACTTGGCAGGTGGAATCCAGAGCCACTAGGCCCACAGACTGAGCATTTTGGGCTCACAATGAGTGATCTTCAGATTGCACAGTATTGTATTTTTGTTTGGGATTTCAAAGCACTTCTTAGCTGTCACATTTGGGATCATAATCCCAAATAAGAGCAGGAATGATCCATTACTGAAAAAGTCGGCTGAAGCTGATATACAGGCAATTTCACTGGCCTTGACCTTTTCTAAAATGCATGGCAAAACTTTCATTTCCCTCCCACCAGTCGTTTCTGGCTGGTTTTGTTTATTTGCCTTTGTAGACTGGGAACTATCTGGGGCAAAGTCTGTGCTGTGTTTGGTCCTTGCCTGTCAAGACACACAAATCATTGTGGATCAAACGATGTCTTCATTTGCATTCACACTTTGCTGTGCTCTCAGCAGCTTTGCTGGGTGGAAGTGGAAGCAGGATTTAACCCGAGACTACAGATCTGTGTGAATGTTTGAATATCTTATAAGTCTGTGAGTTTTGACCAGCAACAAATGCCTTGAGCATAGGAAGTTAGAAGGGAAGTTAAAGACCCCGATAATATATAGAAGGTATCACTGACCCAGGCAGACACTGAGTGTTTGGCACTTAAACCCCTCTGTGGCTTTGAATGATGTGTAGCCTACATACATTTCCCCAAGGGAGATTGGTTCAAGTGTCAGTGTTTTTATGGGAAGTTAATGGCAAGTACAGTTTTCTAAGGTCCTCAATGAAGTCAGGTGGATGAGTCCTATCCAACTAGAATGAAGATGGGATGGTAATAAAGGATCTTTCATAAAGAAAATGTCTGCAAAGCATGAAACTCAATAGGAGCGACTCAAGAGAGATGAACTTACTGTTACTGCTCAGGGAGAGGCTGGGTTGTGCCTTGCAGCAACCAGCACGTCTCCTCTTCTCTTTGATGCCTTCTGCACTTGACAGACAGGCAGCTGAGGAAAACAGCTCTCATCCAAGCACAGGGTCATTTGTTCCCCTGGTTCTGTGAAATTCAAATTCCTCAGACACAAATTTCTTTCTGCTGTAAATGACAGGGAGTCCAGGTTATATTGGCAGTTCAAGGGAAGAATATCTCATGACCCATAGGGGGAAACAGACATATTTCCATGCTGTGCAGAGCTTCCTCTGTGCCTGGTCTCCCTCAGAGTTTACTTCCTTGCTTTGTTCATAAAATGAGGGCTATTTCAGGCCCCTCTGTCCTGGCCTGAATTCATGCCCATCCCGACTGTAAAACTTCAGAAACCTTGCTTATTCTTTTCCCTATTTTCACAGCTTGTTTAGTAAATATACTGCTTGTGCCCAGAAAATTTGTTTTTTTCTTATACATCAGTATGTAGACGTTTCCCTAATCAGTTTTCATCTTTTTCTTTTAAATCTTATTTTACTGCAGGCTGAGATTCTTTAGATCATACAGATTTGCAGTGACCTCTCTGGAAGTGTGACAGCACTGGAGCAACAAAAGGAAAGGAAGGATACCTGAAGCCTCCCTGAGCTACACTTTGGCAGCCCCTGCTGAAATTACACAGGGCATAGACCCTTCTTGTCACCAGCATTGCTGCCAGCACTTTGGCCCTATGCAGAGCATGGAAGAGTTCCCAGTGACAGCAGTGAGTAAAGTGTAAAGTGTGGGGCATAATTTCTATACATGTCACCTTGCCTTTTTTTATGTGTACTTGTCTGATGTAGCATCCTGGGATGAAATCCCACAACATCCTCTCTGCCCGCTACTGATGCTTTTAGAGTAGCTGCCTTTTTGGCCAGTCACTTTCTACCTCCATTGGCAAAGAGGAAGGGAGTTAACAAGATGGAGTGTTTCCAACCTCCTGGCAGCTCACATTTTCAGGAGAGAGGAATGTGGCTGCCTTTCAGCACATCCCAGCCATTTGCAGTTTGGTGCATCAGTCACTTGGAGTAGCTCTCATTCAATTGTGCTGTGATGGGGAGGTGGTGAGAAGCAGAGGAAAAAAAGTGGCTACTCAGTCTTGAAAGACAGGCTCAGCTATAACCAAGCAGTTTCAGAATTCAGTCAGGTGGGAGGCACTCACAAGGCACAGAAGAGGGTACACAGGCATCTGCCTGTGCCTGAGCAAAGGCATGCAGAGGTGCCACAGGGGCTGCAGGAATACTCAGGTCTTCAGTCGTCACCCTTGGGGGAAGAAGATCCTTCTGCACTGAACACGGGATAGTATGAATGGCTGGACTGCAGATGTACGCTCACCATGGATACAACAGTATGAATAAATTAAAACTGTCTTGTCTTTGGTGGGACTTGAGACAGTGTGGGATACTCTGACCAGAGCACCCTGGAGCTGATGGGGCCACGAATGCCCTTGAACCACCTTTTTGGCATGGACAAGTAAGGACTGATCTCCTTTCAGCAGGGAGGTAGTGGGAGCCTTGCAATGTGCACAGAAAAAATGGATTAGTTTTATTGTTCCCAACACAAACATTCCTTTGAAAGTGCTCCTGCACATTCACAGCATGGCAAAGCTGCAAGTGAAGCAAGTGCTAAATCAAATTCATGACTTTTCTCACACAGCCATGAGAAATGATACAGTTATACTGAAAAAAGGAACACCATAAGCCCCTGTAGATGTGAAAGGCTGTTTTACACCCCCTCTCACACTTATGTGGCCTCAGTAACAGCACTGGAGTTACATAAGCAGTTTTTGGCCATTGTTTGGTACATAATTAATAGTAATTCTTTGACAATTTATCAGGAGAATTATGGTAAGAAAGACAAGAACAGCGGTCAAAGCGTATTTGAAAAGAAAAGGTTGTGCTACTGGCTTCTCTAACAACAGGCTAGTGGAAGAATTGCCTCTGTCTATGGAGACTGCATTTACCAGATGTTTGATATTTGAGACTCCTGCAGGTGGCTTTTAAAGAGGCGAATTAGACACAGTAAGTTTCAGAGTCAACAATTTCTGTTACTTCTTTGAAACACGGTCTGGTATTGGCAGAATAATTAATGATGTTATGACTCTAGCACGGTGGTTTTAAAGAGTCTTCAACAATGTCTATCACTTGAATAGGTTAGGAAAGATAATCTTATCTGTCCTCATGAAAGAAAGGCTTTGGCTCTGCTTTTCATCATCCATTCATAAACTCTCTCTGTTTTAGAATATCTTTGCAAGAGATCTGCCAGAGTGAAGCTGAAAAAAAACTTCTAGAAATGGGAATTTGAAACATTTCAACAGATCTAAGATGAATTTATTTTACTATCCATTGCAGATGAACAAACACCCTATCAACACCTCTTACCTGAAGTGCAAAATTCACAGTAATAAATCTCAGATTGTGTCCAACAGCAATGCAATATTTCCATGAGGCTGCACTATCCATAGTAAAGAGGTAACTATGGAGACTGATGAACATTTAGCTGTAATCAAGGAAGAAAGAGAGGGGAAATCAAAGTTTTCTTTTCTCATTTGCATGCTTTGGGTATGCTTATATGTGCTGATTTTTAACAGCTGTCTGAATCAGTTGAAGTGGGCACCCAAGCCAGGTCTAAAATCTGTAAATCCCACCTCAGGGAATTTTCAGGGAAAGAAATTAAAGTCACTGTAATGTTAAAACCTCCACTAACCTGATCCAGAGAGAGACCTTAGAAGGAAGGAACTTTTCTTGAATATATATTTATTTCATGCTCATTATTTTCCAGTCTATATGGGAAAGGAAAAATATATGGTTTGAGAGCTTAACACCTGCTGCAGCACTGCAGAGCAAAATGCAGAGAAGAACACCACGAGGGGGGCTTTCATCGCTTGCTGCTGCTGGCCCTCCTGGCTCAGAGGCCTGAGCTGGGGAGATTCTTGGGGAATATATTTACTTTTGTATTCCTGAGTTGTTTCACTTTCAGTGGCAGCTCTGAACATGTGCTGCATCCATAGGGCCCCACTGACATCAGTGGGGTAAATGTACAGAAATCAGCCTCACTAACATAATCCCTTTTGTACTGCTGTCATTAGCTGAGAACAAAAGCTCAGAGAGATCCTAAGCTGTCGAGTGTGATCACGGTAGCTAAAAATCTGAACAGGTGAATTTTGCGGCATCCATAAAGTCACCTGCTGAGCAACAGGAAGGCACAGATTTGCAGCAGGCTGCTGTGAGAGTGTGTGCAGTGGAGAGGTATGGCATGCTCACCCCATGGGTTAGTGCTGGTGGGTGCTCCAGTGGGGTCTCTGTGTACTTCTGGGGATAAATAACTAGCCAGGCTTAGCCATGAGAATTAACCTGAAAGGGATCCAAAAGGAACAGAGCTTAAAAGTAATCCTGAATGAGGGCAGAGATCAAGTGGTGGGATCCTACAAGCCAGTGGGATGTGTGAATATGCCTGATCTTCTATCTGGAGCTGACTGTAACCTCTTCCTTCAGCTTTTACCTCTGAACGTTCAGGTGAACACAAATATGAAGAGAGCAGGTGACTGGTCTGGACCACCTCACTCCAGACAGATATTTTCCCTATAGAAATTGTTCCTCTGAAACTCTGTGTCTTATTTTACATCTCAGTGAGCTCCATACTTGCAGTAGATTAGTGGAAGGTGTTTCACTGGAAATTACTCACTCTGTTAACACTCAAGAGTTAACAGATATTTTTCTGGAAGCTCTCCCCTCTAGACACACAAGTCTGAGCTAGTATTCCTGCTCTGGTCCTCCCCCTCCTTTGTAGCTGATGGGGGGAAACTGGAGCATATATGGATGAATCACTGCTCTATGGTGTCGCCTTGTTTCCCAGCCTTCAGCCTTGGAGTCAGAAATTTCATGTAAACAAAATAATGTTTATAGAAATTTTATCATGTTTTTGGATTCCTTTCTGTGAAAGGACAATTGATGGACACTTTCTAAGACCAGTGGAGTTGAAGAGGTTGAACTTCAGTCTTCCAATCTGGTCTCCTTTTCAGAAATCTATATAAGCTGTAGAAAAAATTAAACTTCCTCTTTTCCCGCTTCAACTCCGTGGTGATCACTGTCTCCCTTGGGACAGCATTGCTCTACACTATGGAGCATATTGACCTGGGACAAACCAATTTCTATTCCTCACTGCTGACATTTGAGTCAGAAGATGCAGGAATTTCAGTTGCTTTGTCATAAGACTCCCCCTTTGGACCTTCTCAGGTCTCATTTCTAAGGCTGTGTTTAACCTGCCTGCATCCTTAGGCTGTTGCCATGTTCATCTACACAGTAGGAGAAGATGAAAAGGTAAGTCACAAGCTAAAATCTATGGTTTTTTACCTGAAATTCTCCTCATTATCAGGATCTGTTACTCGGCCATAAGAAATGTTAACCAAGTCCTTTCCATTTGCATAATTTAACACTCAAATTCTCACTCCAGAGTTTTTGGAGCAGGTATTTCTCATTAATAACACATATCCAGCCTCTGCATCATTTGCATGGCATCTAGCTAGAGGTCATCCCAAATTCTTACTTTCATGAAACAGTTCTCCTGGGTGGAAACTCATTCTGCCTACCTGTGGACCTCTGGTACTAAATTTTTAATGGCTTCAACTATTTTTTCCATAAGTAATAAAGACACAAGGATTAGTCTTGGATCCTAGCTTCCATAATTTCTTGTATATGTATTTCAGTAGATGTGTTATTTTTATATATATACCTACATACACTAGCTAAACATATATATATTAAAATTTCAGTATGCATATATAAATATAAGATTCAGCTGAAATTCACAAGTCCAGTCAGCCTGATGAGATTCATCCCAGATACTGAAAGACTTAATGAATATTATGTCAAGACTGCTTTCAACCATCTTCCAAAGGTCTTGGGAGTCTGGGAAGGTCCCTGCTGACTCGAAGTTAGCCAGTGTTATTCCAATTTACAAGAAAAGACCTAGGGAACTACAGACCTACTAGTCTAACCTCAGTTCCAGGGAAAAATATGAAGGAGATCATATTGGATGCTACTGAAAGACATTGAAAGAACAATGCAATGACCAGGCACAGTCAACACAGTTTCACAAAGGGAATGCTGTTTTACTGATTTGATAACTGCAATAAGGAAACCCACCTCGCAGATGAAGGGAAGGCAGTGGATATGGTTTTTCTGGATTTTTAGTAAGGCTTTTGATAGTGTCCCTCACAGCATCCTTTTGGACAAGTTGTCCAGCTGTGGGATGAGTGGATTCACACTGTGCTGGGTGGATTCCAAGGCTCATATGGTTGTAGTGAATGGGGCTTCACGTGGTGACAGTCACCAGTGCTGCTCCTCAGAGTTCAGCTCCAGGACCAGTCCTGTTCAATGTACTTATCAACGATCTGGATGCAGGAGTTGAATGCACCATAAGCAATTTTGTTGATGATGCCAAACTGGGAGGAGTCATTTACTATCTCAAGGGGCAAGAGATGGCTCAAACCTACATCAGGGATGCTCAAACTTGACATTAGGGACATTTACCAAGAGTGTGGTCAAACACTGGAACAGCTATCTTATTGTGGTGGTCGATGCCCCAAGCCTGTCAGTGTTTCAGATGCATTTGGATCATGCCTTTAATAACATGCTCTGACTTTTGGACCCTGAAGTGGTTGGGCAGTTGGGTTAGAGAATGGATTGTTGCCTATGCCTTTTACTGACCTATTCTATTCTAATGTTCTATTCTATTCTATTCCATTTTTCGAGGGGTTATAATGTTTGGAAAACCTCTGCCATACAGGGAATGATCTTGATAACAAACATAAATTTGACCTGAGGCTTGACTACACTTTGTTTTGTTTACCTGCCTCCCAGAGAGCAAAGATTTTATGAACAGAGCATTTTGTCATGCAGCTGCCTCTCCACTGCCTGCTGGTGGAGAAAGTAACTGTGCTTGCTTTTTCTGCAGGGACATCTGCTGGGTGACTCTTCTGATGTCTTTATTTCTCCTTTTAGTCTGTATTGCTGAGGTTTATCCCTGATTTCTATAAAACACTGGTGTGATAATCTTCTCTCAAAATTGAGCTCTCAACACAAGCCAAGTGAAACACCATCAAGCCTATCACCACGTGCAGTGATGAGTGGTTTGCTTGTAGAGGGTTTGAAGAACAGCCTGGTTGCACGCTGCCTGGCAGCCACTCTGTGGCACTAGAGGATATCCTGGGGTGTTGGAAACAGCTCACACCATGCCCTTTCCATAGCTAATTGATCTAATGGATGCAAGGTGAGGCCTGCAGTCTTAAGGACCATTAAGCTCTTCCCACTGTGTCCAGATCCTCACCCTCTTACATGCCAGCATTTATATTCAGACCCACCAGTTTCCTGAGTATGCAGCTGTGCCACTTCTGTCCAGCTTTCATTAATTGCTATAGGAAAGACATTAAGATGTGAATATGAACATAAAATTCCTCAAAAAGCTTACCTGTCTGTCCAAAACAGAAAAGAGGAAAATTAAACTAATTTTCAGAGGGATTTATTTAATCTGTGGTCCCCAGGTCTAGGAGAGTTCAAGTTAACCTTCTAGAAAAGGAGGTTGCTGTACTAGGCTTAATGGACAACAATTTTAATCAGTGAAAGAGTAAACCAAATAGGGTACAGCTGAAGGAATTTCATTTTGTAGCTATGCCCTCCTCAAACTTTTTCCAGTGGGTGGAGAAATTTTCTCTCGTAACTGTAGCCTGTAAAGAGAATCTCCTACATACTGTCTACATTTGAAGCTGACTTTATTTCTCAGCATAATTTGTGTTTCTCTTGTTCTCCCTTTTTTTTCCAGGCTAGCATTGCATTGATGTTTCTAAGAGATGCAGCATACCCTCTTCTTTTCCTCTTCTTTATTTTCAGAGTTTATTTTGATGCCTTGTCTCTTTATATTTCTCTTCCCAACTTACAAATTGGAATAACTTCTCTCCCCTTTACATGTTTTCTCTTTACAAACAGTTTAAATTAGGAAAACCCCATGGGACTCCTTGGTGTTTGCTGTCAGGTAAGTCTGTTATAGCTGGGAAAAGGTAAATGCTATGAATTAATCTTTCATGTTCTCTGATAAAAGTTTTCTAAAAAAACTTCAAATTTATGTCCTAGGAAGCAACATGTTCTTTTGGTTTTCTTCTAGTCTTTTACCTTAGACTTGTAAGTTGAGTGCAACATACTCAAAATTCTATCCAGACTACATGAGAGGAAGAAGTCATTACAAGAAGTAATTTTTACAGATACTGTGTCCTGGGAATGTTTCACACTCCTCTCCTGTGGGCAGTTACAAAAAAGCCACAGAAAAACTGTAGTATGGAGGTGTTTCTCTGTAGAGAAAACTTTGGGGCCCTCTGTTTAGAGGAGTTGAAGGCAGGTATTTGAACTGATGCCTCTCTGACCTACAGTTTTATGAGCTGCAATGTGAAATGTAAGGGATGTCAGTCTGCAGACCTGGGGGCACTAACAGCCACATGGGGAAGAAGCTTTCAAGCTCACCTCTCTGTGGGGGTATCAGAGGGCTGTGTAATTATGGCCACCAATTAACTACTGCCCCATCTGGGCCTTCTGTGTTAGAGGCAGCCCAAACACCCACTGCCTCACGGCTCACAGCTCCTGCAGGAGAGGACACACACGAGGATGATGCTGGCAAGGGGAGGAAATTGGCAAGTTAAAGCCAAAGGCAGCTTTTACAAAAACAAGGTACAACACTTTCCCCTCCATGGCCCAATTCCTGAGACATCTGCAAAATACCCAACCATCCCTGGCTGGGCTGCTAAGGAGCACAGGGGACATGGGGACAGGCAGCTGCCAGGAACCCCATGGGTGCTGCAACAAACAGTTTATGCCCCACCCTGGCTTCCAGAGCCTGGAGCTTTGATCAGAGTAAAGAGATGCTCCCAGGACTGCTGTGACTTGAATTATGTGGAAAAAGGAAATTTCTCTGGGATGTCATAATGATGAATATGGCAAGTGCTGCGTGAAACATTATCTTTGCAGCCTGGACAAATAGCCTGTCACTATCAAGTGCAAGAGTAGCTGGGGTGAGGGAGTGGAAGTGAAGTGCAATATTTTCCTACAACACTGCATCAAGCTGAGGTCCCATGCACAGGCTCTGTTCTACCTAGTGCTATGTTTAGTTAAAAGCTGCTCCAAAGTTGCTGGGGAGGAGAGGAGCTGCCAAGGACCCGTTCACTCTGCATCAGCTCTTGCAGATCAGCTTGGGTAACTGCCACTCTTTGATCTCTGCTCCTGCTGAGCTCTATTTGGCTCCCATGACCTCTCATCTCTGCCACATACACCCTTTGCCTTGAGCTGTAGCCAGAGGAGACCTCAGTCCAATGACTAAATTTGAGTGGCAAATGCCCTTTTGCACATTTTGTGCTGGTGAATGAGTTGTTTTCCCAGTGGAGTTTTATAGTGTTTAGAGGAATGACAAAAGCTCTCCTGGCAAACTGCCATGCAGACGATTTCTGTGTCTCTCCAAGGCCATCTCCTGGCATGGCTCTGTCAGCTGAACGTGCCATTTCTTTAATCCTCAGGCTGACATAACTCTGAAGGCAAAGCTCCTCAAATGTGTATTCGAGGTGTCCTTCAGCCACTGTGCTCAGTCTGTGTGTCACAAACTCTTACCTGCTAGTCACCTGGCAAAAAGAGTTGGAAAAAACAAACTTGTGCAGGACGTAACTCCGCAAATGAAGTCTGAGCTGGAGCTGATAAACAGCCAGGACCACAAGAAATAAGTTATTCTGTGGCTGTCAGTGGCTGCTAAGATGCATGGATCAGAGGAGGCAGAAATGCAACTGCAGCAGTGACAGGAACAAGGCAAAAGGTGTCTGGGGATGTGTGTTTGTTTATGATTAGTCCACGGATTATGAAGTGTCTAAAACTAGCAATTACTGACTGGCTGTCTACAGAGCAAAGAGCTTAAAAATGTAGCAAATTCAGGATTTAAAAACAGGCCATAATTTAGTTGGAAGGTTTACTAAGCTTTATATCGTATCAGAGCAAGTTTTAACTTTACAGCCATACAGCCAACTGAAAGAACATGCTTTCTTTGTCTTCACCAAGGGCTTTCACAGGATAATTTTTTTTACCAGTTTGCTAAATATCCTGTGCACACAAGGGCATTTTGATGTTCATTCCCTTTTCTAGCCACTGACTTTTAAATGTATCCATCTACACTTGTGATCTTCCCATATCCCTACAATTTCATGTGCTCTGGATTCCCTCTCCTACATAATAGTGCTAACTGTTCCAAAGAGTTTCACAATTCAGTTAAATATTGTATTAAAAAGCACTTCCATTTGTTTGTTTAGAACCTACTGCCCAGTTATCATATTAGAGGTTCACAGGCCTTGTATTGTGCTGAGAATCAATTGTTTTTCCGTATTACTTTTCTCTATCACTATAGCACCAGTTCTTGTCTGTGCAGAGTCCCATGTCTAATCTTTTCTCTGCATGCTGAAGAATCTAAAACTATATCTTTCTGCTCTCAAAAGAAGCTTTGCCATATACCTTATCTCTGTAGTTTTCAAATTTATCATATTTTTAAGCTGGGATGACTGGCACTGCAAGCAATATTGGAGATGCATTTATATGCTTTTATAAGATGGTGTAATCATGTTTCCCATTTCCTTCTCTCTCCCTGAGATGCAGAAAAGGCTGAACACTGCATCCTGAACATTCATCTCCTGCTTCTACCTACACTACCTAGACTAATAAAATATATTAAATCCAAATATACCAACATGTTGTAATCTACTGCAACAGTCATACTGCTGACCATGTCTCATAGTTTACTTATCTTTCTCTGAGCACTGAGTGACATTTCCAGACAACTGTCACATTGATATCAAGAGTTTTTCTCTGCCTCATAAGGGGTAATTCAGAGGCTGTGGATGGGGATGTTGCAGTCAAGATAATTTTCTCCTTGAGTTTGACTATGCTTTTATTTGCACTCAATTTCACCTGCAAGCTTATTGCCCACTTATTTAGTGTTCTGGTGACAATTCTTGCAGACAGTTTTAGATTAGACTATCTTGATTTATTTTGTATTATCTTCAGGCTGTGTAGCACATATTGCTACTCCTTTTCCATCAGCACATTGAACTGTGTCGCACCCATACAAAAATGGCTGGTGCAGGTATGTACAGAATGCATTGAATGGTCACAGTATAGAACCTCATGCACCCTGCCAGAGACCTGTTTTTTAATAGTTAATCTCTGTGATCTTGCTATTAATCATGTATTAGCCTGACAAAGAACTTCCCTTCTACCATGGCAGACCAATTCATTTTAGAACTGATTGTAGGAAATTTTGTGCTGAATATCCACTGCACCACATTTCACAATGTGTGCCTGCCGCACATTTGAAATGTGGTTTTTGAAAACATTGCATGTAATCCTGTAATCTCCTCCTATGAAACAGACAGGTTGAATGTGAAAAGAGCAGTTATCCTCTCCAGGATGGACCTGGGAAATGAGGACAATTTACACAGCTGCCACCACCTCAGAGCCTTATGTGTTGTGGATTGTAAGGCATTTGCATCGTGTGGCAGTGGCAGGTTGGTTCAGATGATGGGAAGGTTCAGCACAGCCAGATTAATGATGGGTGATGAAAATTCAGATGGCTGAAGACAATTACTGAATTTTAGATAGGCTTTGAGAAATTAAATTAGTTCAATGGCTGTTCTACCATCCAGAAACCAGTAATACATTAGTGGATGCACTGGAAGTAATGTTCGAGAGTCTAAAAATAGGCTGCATATACCACTCCTTCTGCTTCCCCTGGAGTGCTGAGAACATTCAGTACTTATTAAAGAAGGAATTAAAAATAAGTTGAGGTTTGCATATTCTTTTTTATTAATTCCTTTTTGAAAAATACCAGAGTAGCCATATATAGCTGTTAGAAATTGTGACAAGTCATTTGACCAGACAAAATTAAAAGGAGGGGATATACCTCTCACTATGCCACAAAACTTACCGCTGTGCTGCAGCCTGGGGGTTCCTTTTCTGCATAAAACCTCATCTTCAGCCTGACCACTTCTCAGCAGCTTTCCTTCCTACAAACCTAGAAACTGGCAAACCTTTGAAGCAATGACTTGGATAAGAGAAACAGAAGAAATCCCATTTTCCATGCAAAAGGCCAAAAGGACAATTACAGGGTGATATTTCTTTAAGTGGCAAGAAAGTAAGTCTCAAGGACTTCCTTTTGAATTTTGTTACAGGGACTGAAACTGCTCCTACACCAGCCAGACCAGAGATTTTGGTCACTAAAACAATCTATTGTGCTTACTGTGAGTCAAAATGTCCTCGGGAGCATTTGGCTCCAAAAATTATCCAAGAAAATCACTTGTGAAATCTGATTCACAAAAGTGTGTAAACAATATCAACTGCACCTGTATGTCCTCTAAAGCCTTGGGGCTTGTATTTGCCTGGTGTGTTCCCACATCTAGTGTGGTGTCATGTGGAGAGAACCCAAGGACTCGCATAAGATTTCCCACAAAGAGTTTAGCACAGACAAGAAGAGCAGGTGAATTTGTGCTTTCAAGTCCTGGAAAATGTATTTGCATTTTAGAGCAACAGCTTGCAGTCTATATTTCGATGGATTTATATTTGTGGAAGTAACTGCTATTTTTACTCTAGAGGCTTTTTTATGCCATGCAAAGGTTCCTCTTGCAATTGAGCTCCCATCAGACCTGAGGCTGAATGAGGGCTGAGGAGAGCACCTTGGACTTCATGTGTGCTCCTTGCTCCATGCCCTCTAAGGAGCATCTTGGCCTAGAAGGAATCAACCATGTCTCATCAAGGTGCTGCTGCTGGGGCTGTTAATGGAGCTGGCCTGGCTGTATCATGTGTGCCACTGCAGGCCAGGGGAAGAAATGATAGAAAGTTCATGTCCATAGCTATTTCTTTAGATAAAAAGCCATTGCTGTACTTCAAAGTGTGACGCTGGATGTAAGAGAAATGTAATTCACCAAATAGGAGAACGACTGGTAAAAACCAAATAACCAACAAGTTTGGGAGCACAAAAATGTGTGGCGTTTCATATCCTGAAATACTTCTATTTTTTATATTCAATGATAGCACAAAGTGAAGTTGGTGAACAGCCCTGGCTTCCCCACTGAGTGTCCTTGCCTACAGGTTCATGACTCCCATAGCCCTAGTCCAGGAGATCCTGAGTTCACCCAGCTTCCAGTGCTGAGGGCATTTTCTTGGTAGGTGGAAATGGGTATTTGAACCACTGCTGTCTAAAGCTGATCTCACTTCCCAGGTAAGGTGCCAGGACATTGCTCTTTTCCTCCTTTAACATGTTTCATAAGAAGAGTGAGCAGCCTTGTACTTACTCAAGTCAGACAACCAAAAGAAAGGAGGGATTTAAGACTCCTCTGGGAATGAAGCAATGAAATTTAAGTCTGTGCCTCTGAAGTCCTTCACCAAAGCTAGATATTTCTTTTATTTTAGAAGGAAAATGTTTTCAAATTTCCTACAGCCTCTGCTTTCACAGTTTTTAAAAATTAAATCAATAGCTAAACAGAAAGAGAGGAAGAAAACATTAAAGGTCCTGCATTTAGTAAAACTGTGCAGTTTTAAGTAGATTAGCAGCATTTCCCTTCAGAGCCTCTTCTTACTTTTTTCTACATAAAATTCTGAACAACATAGAAATTCCCCTGATCCTGCGAGATCTTTTGGCATTTGCAAAGGACTTTCAGGCAAGCTGTTAAACAATGATATTTTCCTTTGTAATTGGTATTAAAAAATTCTCTCCCTCTTCTCGTGTACAGAAAGGAAAATTTCTAGATCCAAAATTAGAAAGAACCTGCCAGTATAGATTAAAACCCTAGTGCTGACATAGCAGTGTCACATTTGGAACTGATTGTAATTTCAGTACCACAACTCCCAAAGACTGAATTTTCTGAGTACAGGGGAAAGGGGTTACTAAAATTGAAGGGAAACTTTCCATCCCTCCTTGCATGCACTTACTCTACTGTGTCTAATACCTGAGCTGGTACTCTCTTAGCAGCTACTAGTAAATATCATAGGTTAAAGATCAATTTATGTCTAATATGATGAATATTTACTTACTTTTACTTCCTATTTTTGGCATAAAAACTTTTCTTGGTGTCAAAAGTCATTTAATGTTGTAATGGCTCCCTTAAGGGCTATTACTGCCTATCTTGTATAACTCAAATACATGTGCTTGATGGAAAGATCTGTAAGGTATATCCATAAAATAAAGTGTTATTTATTTTCCAAAAGGTTTTGAGGCTGCAGAAAAACACTATTTTTGCTACAAATTACATCAGTGGTTTCCAAAGTAGTTGAGTCTGTGGACTGCTGCCAGCCTACAATGTCTCTCCCAGATGACCACACAAAGTCCTCACTGCCCACATTAAAAACACCACTGATTGTCATTCCCAGCTCTCTCTGTGAGCTACTCACTGCATCTTTGGAAGTCACTGGTGAAAACTGGAGACCTGGTGGCCTTCAGCTGTGCTGAAATCTTGAAAATCACAGATCCTGCCCTTCATTTGGCTGTCAGTCTCATAAGAAATCCAAGTAGTACAGATACTTTGAGTGTAAAAGTTAAGAATATCTCACTGCAGTTTGTCAGACTACATGCATCGTAATTTCTTTTTTCCTTTCTGAGTTGGAGAAGTACAAAACTGACTCTGAATTATGCATGCCTACAGTAAATCTTGTATTGAATTAAATCACTAATCCTGATGTAGCTGCTCCCTCTGAATTAATTTTTTAATTCATTTTTTCCCCTCCGTGTCTTTCTGTTTGGTTGATTATGGTTTTAAAATTGGGCTGAGCATACTTAACAGGGAAAATAATTTTGCCCATGTGTCATATTGCCTAATGCCATGCTATTAGTGTAAAATCCTTACTACACATAAATAGCTGAACACTTTCTCTTTGGCAATTCAGAATTACCAGATTACTTCAGCTATCACAAATCTCAACAGCAAGCATGCAGATACAGTCCCTGTTGGAGGAGACATCAGCTGCAATGAGTAACAGCAGTAGGGTAACCCTCTCCTCTCCCTCTCCCTCTCCCTCTCCCCTCCCCTCCTGCCCAGCCAGCCCGACACTTTTGCTTTCACCTAATGGTGCCACTCTGAACCCACATCACGCCTTAGGATGAGCTGTGTGTTACCTGAGCTGAAGGGAAGCAAACAGCATGGCCCTACCAAAGCACTGTCCCTGCCTGTATGAATCCCTCAGCCCAGCTATTAACTCTGGTAGGATTGTGCAGCCCCAAGGAAAAGGGCAGGCTAGCCAATGTCAGCAGCTGCTGAGGCAGAAGGATGAGCCTGCCCATGGACAACACACTGTATCTGCATCCCAAACTTGTCCTCGAGGAGACACACATCATTTCCTTCAAATCTGGGATCTTCCTCAGTGTTGATGCTTCATCCTTCATCTCCAACTTGTGTCTCTTGTCTCATGGAGACTGTGGTACCACTATTTTCCTGGGGCTAGTCCCATACCTGGGTGTCCACAGTGGCCCCACAGGCCTGTACTCTGTGCCTTGCTGCAGCCACTGGGAGGGAGGCTGTAGCTGTTGTCACTCACACCACAATGCTGCCAGCCTCAAGGCAGCACCCAGAGTGGGATCAGGGATGCATGAAGCACCGGGGCTGCAAGTACTGCCCTCCCCACAGTGAGAAAAAGGAAGGGTGGACTCCCTCTTACATCTGTGTGCTTGTTGTCTGCACGTGATTCCCATCACTACCACGTTCAGGGGACTCTCTGCAGCAGGGTTGTGTGGATGTTAATTAAAGTGATGCCAGCTTTTATGTGTCTAGCTGATAAGGCAGGCTGGCAGTACTCTAAATTTAGGCTCTTTGGGAAGTGTTTGAGAAGACAAACACAGACAGAGCCCCGCTGAGGTACCCTGTGGCAGCACCTCTGCTCACAAAATGGCATCAGTCCGTGGCAAAGGGGTTGAATGAACAATGCAGGACAGCCCTGCTAAGGGCAGCCCTGTGGTTTTATGTCAACAGCATCAAATGGTCAAGCCTTGAACACTTACTCCCATGGTAGATTGTGTTCAGAAATGGAAAGTGCAGGAAATAGCACTCTTTTAACTGGGTAAATGATATATGAGTAGAAAATTCACCCTAAACAAACAAACACACATACACACACATATACACCCCTCCACTAATTGAAAATCTTGACTTTTGCTTTAGAAATTAACTCTTTTACTGTGTTTGCCTGAGATTGACTTTGACCTTTCTCCTGATCAGTGGTGTCAACAATTTAAAATATGACTGGGAAGATGGGTTGGGGAGTGGTTGTTATATCTTTGTTTTTTTCAGAAGGAGTCTCTGATGATGTAGGCTCATCTTCGTGCTTACATCAGTTTTGCGGAGCACATAAGGCTGTGTGCCATGGGTGGTTTCTGCAGACTGAACTTGCTGAATGTGTTTCACATTCTACCCCAGCTTGAGCACCCAGTCTATGGTCCTTGGAGGTGCTGTCTGGAGAGGAGCAATGTGTAAATACAAGTTAATGAGACAAAGAAAGAGCAGTAGGAAAACAAAAGAACATGAAAGTTGTGACAGAGTCTTCATCTTGCAGAGGACTTGTTCATACTCCCTTGTATGCTTTATTGGAAAATAATTAGCTTGAAGTTTCCAGAGAGAGTCAACAAGTTTGATAAATGCGGTCAGTTGCCCTTGTAAATCTGATCTCTAGCACCAGAGATAATGAAGTTTCTTTAGGATTTGTGTATACAGACCCTTTTTGTCCTCTTTGGTACCCCTTTAGCACATTTTTTAGAAGGACAGTGTTTGTACCTATGGATTTGTACCAGTACTTTTTTCAGACTGCACCAAAATCCTGACCTTTCATGTTACCTACACCTTCCCTTCAATTCAAAAATTACCTATTGTTTAAACAGGAAAGTTTATTTTTTTAATCTAACCTGATCTGTAGCACTATGTTAATCTGTTACAAATTTTCATATGTTTTCACATTTCAGAATTTCTACTAAAGCCTAAAATTATTACAGCTCAAATTATTCTGTCATTGAAAGACTTCTATTTCCATTTTGGCATAATTGGCTACTTGATTGTAACGTACTTTCTTTATGACAGCATTTTCCTTAACAGGGTCCTCTGACCCTCACCCAAGAAAAAGATGTTTTTCCTTTCCTCGTTACTGCAATTATATCAGGAAATGACAGCTTGCTGAATGATATAAATGTCCGTGAATATTGTTCTCTAGAAATCCATTTGTCCCTTTTCCATCCACAAGCAGAAGTCAGTTGTTTGCTTGAAGGGATTTGAATTTCACGTCAACAAGAAACCTCAGTGCCAAATCACCCTGACGTGCAGGACTCGCTAACCCACTGCTGCTGAGGGACTGAGCTGCTGCCAGATCATGATATGGGGACATCTGTGCAGGTCAGGACATGGGGATACCCATGCAGATCACAGGATGGGGACATGTGTGCCATGGGGATATGGCAGATCAGAAAGTGGGGATATCTGTGTCTCCAAGTCCCTTTATACCAGCTGAGGATCTGATCCACTCCCAGGTGTGTTGGGCGTGACAGGTCAGCAAAAGACCTGGGTTCTGTGAGCTGTGTATTTACCATCTGGAAAGCCATTTTATTCCTCAGGAAATTAAGTTTTTCTGTTTGTTTAAAACAGTCTATGGGAAATAGTAAAGGTGTGAAGTATAGGACAAAGGGTTGATAAACAGCCTGTGTGGCAGACAGTCCCTATAGGACAGAACCCTCTTGTTGGAGAGAATCAAATTCTAACCCACTGGTTCAAAGACATTTCCCTGAAGTCCGTGAGGAAAGAAAGGAAAACAAGCAATTTAGGGGGAAAAAAATGGTCTGGAAGAGAAGGGTAAGACTTTTCTTCAGAGCCTTCTCTCAAAACACATTTTCAGAGTGAGTCGATAGGATTCATTACACCATGTCATCATAAAGAAAACATTAAACTGACCATAGAAATTGCACCCTGAAATTGCCTATTTCTTTTCAGTGATTATAAAAGGCAGTGTCCAGCTACTAGCACCAGCTCAGAGCTCTTCACTGCAGAATCTCACATTAGATGGTGGCACTCTCCCCTTGCTATGGACGCTTCCTGGTGATGGGCAGAGTGAGGATTGTGCTATGTTTTCCCTTTCTATCAAGGAATCCAGTGTCTTTAGGTCACCTGCAGCAGATTATGATGTAGCACCATTTTATTTTATAATGCTGGCTGGCATATATATTATTCATGAGAGCAGTAACATACAGTTCATGATTTAAAGGTGGTAATTGCTCATCTGTATATTCTAGGGAATCACCCTGCTATTTAAAGTACTCTGAAGCTCCCATGCAAAATCTATTTTTTCTTTCAACTGGAAACACATTTGGCTGATAAATGTATAATAGCTGTGGCATGCCAAGAGATGCTTTAGCTGACAGGAATATTGTGATAGTAGAGGCAGAAATTCAACACTGTATCTTAAATATAGGGCACAAATTTCAATCTAATGTGAAGGCCAAAAATAAAAAGAGTAAGGTTTGGAATAGCTCATATTTTTTGCTCATATGAAATTGAATCATGAAATTATAGAATAGTTTGGGTAGGAAAGGACCTTTAAAGGTCACTTAGTCACAGCCCCTCTTCAATTTGACATCTTGAACTGGAATAGGTTGCTCAGAACCCCTTGCTTGCACTCCTTACAATTCTAAAGGTGTTAAAGGCAGTGTTACCACCTGCCTGAGTAAAGTAAACAGGGATTTATGGCACCCGCCAAGCTCTGGGAAATTTTGATTGTTGTAAGGTTTCAAGTGGAAGTGAGGGTCATTTCTGGCAGGAGCAGAATGACTGGAGACTACTGAGAATGTCACAGTCTTTGGGAGAAACCTGACCTTGTGGAATGTGGGTATGGAAACTAGGACATGCTGTGAGCAAATTTATTTCTTTGTGTCATTCTGGCTGTGGGTTGTGTCACCTGTGCTAACCAGTCAGGTCAGTGAGGCACACGGGACAGTGGACCCTCTATGAGATGACAGAGCTGCCTTTTAGCACACCACAACATAAAGCAAGGTCTTGCAGGCACTTTGAAGAAAAAAATTTAAAGTATATAAATACATAAAATCATACTCAAAATAGTCCTATTTGTTTGAAACTGGAGGCAGCACTTGTTGCATGAGCCTGCTGCAATATTACTGGTCCCCTGCTGCAAAGTTCCTGGTTTTATCTCCACTGCCTGACCTGGGGTGAGGAGTTGGTTTCCTCAAGCACCTCAGGCTGCTCCCGTCCATCTCTTCCAGTTGCCCAGGGCAGCAATCTGCAGGGAAAAAAGCAAGAACAAGAGAGGGACTCCTTGTCCCTCATCAGGCAGCAAGTGAAGAGGCCAGTCAGGACAGTGATCACTACCATGAGGGCAGCAACTGAACCCAAACTGAAGAACGGCACTGGATCTTAGGACTGAAAAAAAGAAAAATCACAGAACAAAGCCTTTTCAATAAATAGAGTATTTTTATTAAGCAGTTGTTGGATACAGTGTAGACAATAATTGACTAAATTAAGTCATGTCAAGCAAGTGACCCTGTAGTCACTTTTCTGCTGTCTGTTCTGGGAAATAAACTAATTTCCACTCTTGCAAGAGTCAGAGACAGCTGTATGTGCAGCAGAAACACATCTACCAGCAGCCAGAAGCCGTACACCTATCAGCAGAACTGCTGGCACGTTTCCAGGAATCCTGCAGGCCATCCAGGCGGAGCAGCAAGGGTGGGAGTCACTCGGTGCGGCGGCACGCCTCCACCTGTGAGTGCAGCCCTGCGGCCGGGGCAGAGCCACAGCGCTGATTCACATCACCAGTCCTGGCTTACATCACCACACAGCAGCACTAGGATGTCCCAGCAGGTCTGTCTGGGAATGGTTGCTGAACCTCCAGTGCAGGGAATGAGTCCACGAGAGCTGCCGGTGGTGGCACACAAGGAGCTGCAGTGCTGCTCTTTCCCTCACGCTGGGAACAAAGTTGTGCTTTAGGACAGCTGCAGAGCTTTTCCCTAAGGGAACTGAAACCAAGTCCTGGAAGGCAAGGCAAAACTGAGAACTCCCTGTCTGAGGATATCTGCAGCACCCCTGCCTGTGGCAAAACCAGGGGGAGATTTAAAAAGGGAGAAGTAAGAAACCACCATGACGTCCTGGAGATTAGCAGGTGGTTTTTTTGTTTATTGCTGAGGCACGAAGTCCATGGCAGGTGTGCAGGGAGTTCTATTGGTGCTGCTGCTGTAAATCCCAAACTCCCTCGTAAAAGAAAGGCCTGGGCTGTGTGAAGTTGAACTCTAGCTATGAAGGGCCACCAAGTACTGCTAGAAATACATCATGAGTGCTGCTTTTACAGGATTTTTATTGACTGCCATATATCCAGTCTTGCTGAAAATTTCTGTGCACTTTTCCATTTTCTCTCAAATCTACTTTCTCTCCCACAGCATCTCATGAGGAATTAATGAAATAGTTTACCTGTAGCTGCAGGCTGTGACTCGGGGTTCTACTTTTACCTCCCAGCACCTCTGCGGCTGACTGTCTCTTTATTAAGTCCTGTGTAACACACTGTTCTGGTTTTGGCTTGGATAGAGTTAATTTTCTTCTTAGTTGGTACATTGCTGTGTTTTGGATTCAGTGGGAATCACATTGATAACACACTGATGTTTCAGGTTTAGCTCAGTAGTGCTTACCCTGTCACGGGCTTTTTGGTTTCCCATGCTCTGCCATTGAGCAGGTGCCCAAGAAGCCATAAGGAAACACAGCCAGGGTGGGTGACTTGAACTGGCCAAAGGAGGTTCTGTACCCTAGAAAGTCACATTCAGTATATAAACCAGGAGGAATCGGCTGGGAAAGGCTGAATGCTGCTCAGGGATGAGCTGGGCATCAATCAGAGTGTGGTGAGCAATTGTATTGTGCACACTTGTTTTACTGAGTTTTACTCCTCTCCTTCTCTGCTTGTTATTACTATTATTATTATTATTATTATTATTATTATTATTATTATTATTATTACTATTATTAGCTTGTCATTATAATATTTTATTTTGTTTCTATTATTAAATTGTTCTTATTTCTACCCATGAGTTTTACTTTCTTTCTGATTCCCCTCACTGGGGTTGGGAGGTGACTGAGTGAGTGGCTGCATGCTACTTAGTTGCTGGCTGGGGTTAAACATCTGATTTGTCTAATTTCAGGGAAAAAACAGAGACGCAAATCTTAGAAATTCATACTGTTTTGTTAAATCTCCTTAAAATAGTGGCCTCTGGGTTATTGAAGATTGGACAGAAGATACAACAGGCCTTCTGTGAGCCTTCTCTCCTCAGGAAAGCAGGCTAAAATTTACAATTTCTGGTTTCCTGTTGCTCGTGATGTTTAAAAGATTCAGTTCCAGTCTTTGATCCCAATTCTTATTCCAACTGCAGCACTGGACAGTGGAATTCTTCCACTGGTCTTGTTGTAGTGAGTCTAAATTTTTATACCAGTAGCTAAGATCATAAACTTTTTCATTGTATTTACTGGTAACTATTTTCTCTATTTTACCGTGACCTGAAAACAAAATAAACATTTTAAGCTACTTTGAATGGTGGTTTTACTGATGTTAAAGTACAGTTATGGTTTGATTTTTGCTGCTTCCATCCTGCAGACATGAGCAGAGGGAGTTATTTCAGTTATATGAAAATCCTTTACATTAGATGCCACCTTTGGGGTCAAGAGGACTTTCATGGGCATTTGCAATACAGCCAACAACAATGTGACTTATATGATAATGCAATTATGTTGCTATTTGTAAATGAAAATAGCAATCTCCTGCTTGCTGAGGTCAAATGTCAGATCTCAGGAGGGGTATTTTGCAGACCCCAAGCTTGTCAGCAGTCACCTAAAAAAGAAATGAATGCTGTAGACATCAAGACTTCTAAAAACACCCTGAAAACCCCCAACAGATAACACTGCGCCCTTGGCAAGGTGATATTAACTTAATACCACTACTCTTTATTTTAAGATTCCAGTTAACTTTTTTTATCAGAGCAACAAAAAGACTCAGTGATCAAAACATTACAGATTCATTTACCATATAAGGTGTTTATTAAGTCTCTGAAAGCCTTATCATCATATTAGGTTTTGCCATGAAGCTTTCATGAAAATAAACTATTTCAACACATTCCACTAAATGCCTTAAAGGAAATCCCTCGATGATTTAAAACTAGACTTTGTATTCAAGGAAAATAAAAGGTGAATTTTTCATCTGTATTTACCAGCCCTTACTAAAATGTTAATACAGCCTACTGAAAAATAGTTCTAACCTTTAATAATTTGTTGAGATATATGAAACCTTACTGAAAAGTATTGCAATTTTGAAAGCTGAATCCCTAAAAATTACTGATGGGGTTTGAATCTTTTCCTCCCTATTTTCAAGGCCTCCTCTATGCTCAAGAACAAAAAATTGAAATTTGCTGCATTCAAGCATAACAATGCTGTACCTAAACAGAAAGTCTGCCAACCTCTAGATACAGCAAAGAAACTTGGAGACTTTTTAGACAAAACAAAAATACTGTGTGAATTCACAGTTAGCAACTTTTTTTGCTAGATAAGCCATGCACTGCTTCTTACCTCTCTACTAAGGTTCTTTGACGGGGCACAGGAATAGGAGTTTTGTTTGCATTAGGTGACAGATTCATGTCCCTGACCTTTCTGAGAAATCAGGATGATTTCTTGATTACAGTCCACTAGAGACAACATTCATCTCCTCAGTCTCACTGCTCCTCAGGACCTCATTGAAACAGTACATCTTTAAAATATATGACAGAATAGGAAAAAGACAAACACCATCTGATGTCTAGTCCCATCTGCATGCAAGATCACTGAGTGCTGTGCTGGGCAGGACCATGATGGGCTGATGGTACTAAAGGCATCTCACGTTCACCCAGGGATGCACACATAGCCTGTTCCTGACTATCCTCCTCAAAATCTCCAGAGGCAGCCCTACCACCTGCCTGACAGACCTCAGAAAGCCAATGGCCATGTGTGTGCTAGCAAAAAAATGTGCTATTCATAGAACCAAGGCCCCCTGGGCTGTGAATCCTAATTACTGAGAAACCTTCAGGGGCTCTGCCTTCATATCAAATGATTCAATACAGCATGAGTGGATCAAGGGAGTGAAGCAGCTGGCAGTGGCTCTGCATGTGTTTGCTGCTGGTAGTTCCGGCTCTTCCCTTGGGATAAGATTTTCCTGTCCCTTGGAGGAAAAGCTGCCGCTTGTGTGTGGCTTGAAGCTGTCCATGGTGCTGATCACTGACGGCTCCGGGCCCTTGAGTCCCCCGATGGCTGCAAGCGCCACTGGCAACCTCTAGGCAGAGCTTCCAGGCTGGCCCCTATGGAATAAATCCGCTGTGATCGCACCAAAATTGCACCAATGTGCAGGAAACTGGGGTAATCACTTCAAAAAAAGCAAATGCCTCAATGAAAAGACAGATACAGATGAACTTGAAAGCATTTGTGATGTCATCTAGAATATATTTACTGGTATGATCTTAAGGTGTTCTGGCTAACTGGAGAACAAAACCTCATATCAAAGACCTAATCTATCTTTTTTTTTTTATTTTCCAGTAGCAAACAGGTTGATTTTAAACATTTTTATGACCTTGTGTAATTAATTAACATAATATGGCCTATTTGCCAAATTACATGAAAGTAAATATTACATGTGTTCAGTCCTCAGAAGGTTTTTAGACTAAGAAGTAAACTTCAGATAAACTTTAGGAAAAAACCCTCATTTTTTATGCTGAAGATATGGACTCCATGTTTTTCCAGCTACCAAAAACAACTACTTGTACAGATTTCATTTTATGTCCTCAGAGAGCTAGTAACTCAGAATGTTTATTTGGGAAAAAAAAAAAAGTAACTTCCTTTCCCCTAGTGCCACAAATCCTGACTCAGCAATATAAACTAGATTAAATGCAGCTATGTCTATTGATTTAACTCAATCTAGCCTCATTTTTGTGGGTATTTCCTAGCTGAGCTAAAGCATTTCTGCAAGCTATCATTTAGGCTGATGTAAACCAAATAGACATAAGTGAAGTTTACTACTCGCTCTGTCAAAGTTAAATGAGAGCAAATTTCTTCAACACAACTCAGGATATAAAGCTGTTGAAGAGGAAATACAGGACAATGCATTAGAAAGAATAAAAGAGGAAAAACAAATGACTGATCCTTAATGTTGATGCTTGGTTCTAACATGGGATGCTAACCTTCTGATATCTCAACACTGACCCTACCCTCTGGTTTATACATGTTTTCCTACAGACAGGGATGAGCGCAGCTGAAAATGAAACTATGTTTATAGATGAATTATAGAGTAATTCCTTTAAAAGTAAACAAAATTCCAGTTATAATTAGTTAATCTGTAAATGAGAATTGTGTTCTGAAATTTCAGCCTAAGCTATCTCATAGCATTACTGACACTTGAAATATACAAAACCCAAGTAAGAATACATACTTTTACAGAGTACTTGTATGAAAAAAACTAAATGAGAATGGGCATAAGTCAGTCTCTTGGATCTAAAATAGTCTAAATTTGGAGACTTTCTGGTCCTTACTGTGTGACAAGAGGCGAGTTTGCTATGTGACAGAGTTCACACAGGTACAGAGGTGCCTGGTGGTGCAAAAAGTGATAGAAAAGGTGACAGTGCTTCTACATCAAATAACATCCAGTTTCCATTGCTGTGGGTACTGGAGAAATTTGGGTAGGCTGCCTTTCACTCATAATTGTACTTATTCCACAGTGACCAGCTGCAAGCACCCTATGTAAGTAATAAGGTTCTCAACATTTTACTCCTTCTCCCCTCATATTTCAGTCCCAGCTGTCCCTGCTTTATCCACCCATGTTGCTTCTGGATCTCCTCATCTCATCAGAAAATCACCAGGACTCGAAGATTCCCCTCACTCCATCAGTCTCCTGCATTTTCTGGCTGCTTTCTTCAGGAGACCTTGCAAGAGCCAGCTGAGGTATTGGGATGATGCAGGCTCCAGCACAGGAGTTGCATAGTCCTGGGAGAAGGGACTGCATAGTGGGGAAAAGAAACCCTCCTCTTTTCCATTAATAATGATGAGAAAACTGCTCATTCTCTATCCTGATGACAAGTCCACTGACTTAAGGACATAAGCAGCACTCTACTGGGTCTTTTTGCCCAGGACCAGATCTCCAACAGCAGAAAAGAGCGAATCCTTGGAGAAAGATAACAGAGGGAGGTGGGGGTACTGGCAACTACCTCTAGGATTTCCTCCAGGCATATGGATCTTAGGGATCTCAAAACTTACTAGTATATAGATGGTGTCACTTTTTTTTTTTTCATGAACTCATTTCTATTTGTTACCTTTTCAGCTATGACAATTGTGTATTTCATACCAGGTGAAAGAAGTACTCCTTTTGTTAAAATCTGTTGTGCTCAATTAGCAAATGTATCTGTGTTCCTGTATTAGTAAAAAGAGTAAGCTATTCCTGTCCATTTTACCCATGCTATTGTGGATTTGTCTGAACTTTGAATTCCCAGTCAGCCTAAGGCTGGGAAACTTCTGCGTTTGGTTGAGTCATAATGGTCATAAGAAGGAGAAAAGGAAAAATCTGTGAGCAAAGAGCTCTGGAAGGTTGTATTTGTCTCTCTTTCCTCCCAAAATCCCTCTCTCTGCCAAAGGAGAGAGTCCTCCTCCACCAAGCATGACTGTCACTGCCTAGCTAGAGAGGAGAAACAGGACTAGGCAGTTTAAGCTACCTTTACTCTTTCAAAGTCTAAAATGTCAAAAGAAAAAAAACGTTTTACCATTCCTCTGAATTTGTTTCTGTAATGTATTCGAATAATTAGAAACTGCAGTAGCAAATTAAAAAAAGAAATTTCCTAATGGTAATTGCTCATCTCCAGTTAGTCAAAACAGTTCTTTTTCCCAAGAAAACCTGAAGTTTTCAAATTATATTTTCATTCTTATATATATCAATTTTCAATTTGAACTTCTGTGCATTTTTTTACTATCTTTTCACTTCATAATTTCAACATTTGATTAAAAATTTCACAGGTTTTTCCTACTTTAATGTTATTCTTCTTTACATAGCGATGCAGTATTTGTGCTATTGTGAAACAAAATATGACTTGAGAGACACTATAATTTGTATTTACATCTAGAGATAGAGACAAGTTATTAAGGGCAATTATTGCAGCATTATTGATTTAAAAATTTTTATCCCCTTTTCATAAATGAAAAAGAAATCCTCCATTTGTCAATGTAAAAAAGTGTGCAAGTTAAGAAATGCTTTTTGATTAGAATATCAGAGAGTGATGGGTTTTGGTACAGTAACGAGTCTTGCTTTTCTCAAGTAATTACTTCTATCTTTTGATATGTCTTCCCTTTTTTTTTTCTGCTACTTTAAAGTTACTGCATATTTTGTTTCTTTGCATCAGGATTAATCTTTGCCTTCTCTAATGATTTGCCAGCTTCTTTTAAAGTAAGTTTTCTTTGTGCTAATATTTTTTTTTTAGTATTACTCTGTCTTTAGGCAACCTTAATTAGAAGTGCAAATTTGTTTTGCAGTCAACATTAAATGTAGAACAAAGTTTGGGATTTCTTCAGAAGACTTTGACTTATGTATTTACAATACAATCCAACCAGGTAGCTTCAGCTGTCCTGCAATTCTATAAATATAAACATGCAATTGTCTCCGTGTGCACTAATGGACAAATTCTTCCTGACATTATATTGAGTGTAATGAATTTGTGCAAGGCATTCAAATCCATCTGAAGGGTTATTTATGCTTTGCTTTGCTGTGTGCTATTGATAGCACGACTGGGCAGGATTTGATCTTAATGATACAAGAAATCACTGTCCCTCTCAAGTCAAACACATTGCTAGGGGCAGTCATTTGCAGCAACAGCACAGCTGGGCTTCCCACACTGGTTCCTCTCAGTGCTCTGTGGGGCCCAGCTCACCTACCTAGAACTGAGATAGCTAGCTCAGTCTAGTATCTAGGCCCCCACTGTGGTCAAAGGTGAGAGAGAGAGCTATTCCTGCAGGTAAGGATCTGTCCATTTGTCTTCGACACCAGTTTTCAGTGAGGATAAATTCCCTGAGAATGGGTGCAAATGATCTACCTGACACTCAGAGGCAGAAGTGAGAAGACACAACTCTGCAATGGTTTTTAATAAAACCACTACTACAGACCACATGGACATCATGTCCAAGGATTGATACATAGCAGTGTATCTGCTGGAGTCTGTGGTGCTACTTCCTGCCCTTCCTTGCCTCATACACTGAGAATAGGGACTTGGAATATATACAATCTAATTGTTTTAATCATCTAAGGAACACTTACATTCTTATGAGATTATTTAAGGTATGAATGCATTTTCCATACTGCTCCAGATACAGAGAAACATGAACAAACCCATTCTGTAAGTTTTAAGATAGAAAATGTGCCAGAGGCTGAGGAAAAGGTGGAAGATACACTCCTCACCTTTACTTTATTACCTAATGAAGTCACAAAAGGGAAAAAAAAAAACAACCCCTGATTTGTGGTGCTGGATTAATTTCCTCTGTCTTTGGGGCTGAATATTGTTCAGGGTGCAGACACCGAATTTAAGTCTCCCCACACAGGTGTCCAGAGGCTTGCTAGCAGCTAAGCTCATGCTGCAGTCAACAGCTCAGCTGGGATCTCTAAAATGAATGGGATTGAAAGACTGCCACATATACTTGCTAAAAATAAACATTTATAGACACAGTTTTTGGAGCCTGTGACTTTTTTCCCTGTATTTATACCATTTTTGTCAGTATTTCTTTCCAACATATTTGCAGTTAAAGAAGGCAGCCTGGGCAGCCTCTGAAGTTATTTGGCAGAGAGAATTAGATAAAGGCCCCTTATCTCAGATTTGATACATCTTGGTGGTAGGTGGATGGGTGCTCTGTGATTCTATGGTGCTGCAAAAGAGACAACATAAAGTATGAAAAGAGCAAAAATCAGCAGAAAAAGGAAACAATTTCTGAATCATTCTATTTTTACTGCACTAATTCAGTGCCTGTGATTTCTCTTTTCCTATGAAAATTAAGACATAAAGAGATACCTATAATACATTTAATTTTGTTGCTAATTGCACAGAAAAAAGCTTTCCTCCTGGGAGACGAGTACTTTTATTAGCAAAGACATGAAACAGTGTAATATAGTATAATAAATAATATATAGTTCGTGTTTACATTTTTTATTATTACAACCCAACAATGACTGTGGTCCTGCCTACATGTTTAATAAAAAATAGCAATAAATTTTGCAACCTGAGGCCTGAAATGACAGTCCATAACAAGATACCTTTATTTGTTTTCCATGAGTCATAGCATTTATGTGGGGTTTAATTTGTTCTTCTTTTTCAATCAAAAAGAGCTTCCATAGAGTAATGTTTCACTAACATAGGCTGTAAGATGAAAGAAGAGGATATTCTGCCTGACTTACAATTTCCCTGTAGCAAGAAAAATAAAAAAGTTGTTTGCATTAGGAGTGACAGCAGATGAGATTCATTTAATCACGAGATAAATCTTTCAAAATAAATATAACCTCAAGACACTCTCCGAGGGAGTGAAACACAAAAAGCCTTAGAGAATAAATGAAACTATTCTTTAAAATGGTCAACCTTTTGCAAGGGACCACAGGAATATTTTTGTGACTATCATACCAAATCTTTAGCTGAAAGGCTCGGTTTGTTTCACCTTAAGGTCAGGTTTTAGTTTCCCACATTGAAAGCAGCAGTAGGAGCAGCAGTGATGAGTACAGCTCAGAACACAGCCCCGTGGAGGGCCAAATAAGGAATCCTACTGCCACCTTGTAATTAACAGAGCCAGCATGATAAATGGATGTCTTAGCCCAGCACCTCCCACTAACAACAAAGGGGAGCAGGATTTGAACAATCCTATCCAGTTCCAAATTCCCACAGTGTGTTCTCACCTACCTCAACACTGCTGGGATCAGCATGCTGGCTGGAGGTGCTTATGGACTGATATTCCAATGACTCCTTCTCTGGACATTTATATGGGACAATGGGGATGGAAGGAACCATTTGGGATATAAGACCCTTCACCACATAATGTAAAATGTGCTGCTTTAAATCAACCACTGTTTTAAGTCATAACAGCTGCTGTGGGTTGCAATTTCCTAATCAGCCTCTGAAAATCTGCAACAAGTATACTAATATGCTGAAATGTTCGGGGTTTTTTTCGTAAGGTTGGCTTACAAAGTCTTATTCAATGCCTTAACTTCTCTGTCTCTGGCTATTTAGTCATGATTCTGGTTCACCTGTCACAAGCTTTAACAGAGATGTCCTTCAGCCTATAAAAAGTTCTTCAAGCAACAATTTTTTTGACCTAGAAAAAGCAACCCCAAACTTAAAAGACTTTGACATACCGTTCAGTGAATGTGCCTAGTAAAATCATCAGTAAACCCCTTACTGGAGCAAAATCAAGACATTAGCCATGTTACTCAGAGGGGAAAAAGAAATTGAAACACAAACATGCCAAACAATGTTATCTAAGGGTCACATTCACAAACATTTCTCCATTTATGTTCTACCTGAATTACAAGCATCTGCTCTCACTGACTAAACAATTCATCTTCTGCTAGTGGAAGAGTCTGCAATTTTAAAAGCAATATTTCAAATAGGCAAATATATTCTTAAAAGAATCTCAGTTCTCCATCTTTAAATGCAAGTACAGAGAAAAAACTCCTGCTTTTAAATGAAAATGAGGTGAGTTGATTGCCATTAAGATGAAGCAGAAGAGCCTCTGAAGTAAAGCAGATACAAGTTGGACAGCGTTGTGTGAAGCATCGTCCCTGCCACTCCAGGTGTGCAGGCTGGCAGCTTCCCCAGCCTGACACCAAATTAAATTTGGGAGGTGGTTGTGACAGGTCTCTTCTCCCATGCAAATACACACAGGCAACTTTTTTCTACCCTTAGTCTGCAAGCCCTGCTTTCCCAGATAACGGCTCTGTTTTGCTTCCAGGATCAATCCAAGCAGCAAATCTCAGGCAGGTAGTAGGGCTGCAGGGGGCTGTGAGAACATCTGTCCCTCTGCCGGGCAGTGGCAGGAATACAACCCCGTATCCTACGTGATCTGTACCTTCGTGGGGCCAACAGCATCCCGCCCCACTCTTGCCATGCCAAAGCCCCAGAGGAAATCTGCTGTGGCTGCAGGTTGTGCTGATGTGGATTTTATTAATTTTAATATAGAAATTGAATCAACCCACAGCTGATAAAGGTCTCTGGGGTGTCCTACTAAATGACTCATATGGTCAGGCAGGCAACAATTTATCACTGCAGAAATGTCATCATGGGGACCACCAGCCAAGATTACATCCAGGCATTGCTCTTTCTCTCCGAAGTAGCTGCAGTTCAGCTTGGTGGTGAGGCTGTGTGTACAGCATAATGACACTTCTGCTCAAATGTCCTTGACCCAGCCTCCACTTCAGATCTGCACAGGGGGCATTTAAAAAAAGATAACGCTGCATTTGCAAAACAGAACATGATCCCTTCCTCTCTTGACTCATTTGATGACAGTCCGCTATTGCTGGCACTGCTTTAAAAGCCTGTTGGTTTTCTTTGTGCAAAAGGAAAAAGAAATGAGAAAATAGTACAATTGTAGTGAAAATCTTTCCTGACTTCTTGGAGTATTTAAGCAGTAAATAATGCAATTACTTCAATTGAGTTTTACAATCACAATCAGTTTTAGTTCATTTGACATAGCCTCCTGATTATTGTTTTTCGACTTAATGTAATTTGGCAAATTCTGTTTCAAATGCATTTCAAGTTTGATTGGGAATAAACAAGATCAAAAGTCTGCTGATATTGCTACTATTAAAAGAAGTAACTTTGACCTACATTTTATTTACAGAAATTATTACCCAGGGACCTTTCTTCAGGTTTCTTTTTCCTTTTTTCCTTTAGAATATTCTAACCAAAACATTTTTTAAAAATCCTAATATTGACCTTCATTTCCTAGATAAATGGTCTTGCAGTACACACAAGATTTTTAAAAGTGTCTGCAACAAGCTAGAAAGCATTATGAATTTTAATAAAATCTTGAAAATATAAAAATAAACTTTTAACTTTGGAATCCCACAAAATGGAAGCATACAGATAATTTCATGAAGTATTTTATTTTTTCAACAGTTACTCATTGCAGATATTCTCTTCTGTGGTATTTTATTAGGTGTTGACAAAAAAAAATCTTTATCTAAAGTCAATTATTTTCTCTGGAAAAATGAACAGGAAATTAATTTTAGAAGAAAAATAACTCTTCTCTGCTTTCTCTGATGTCCTGCCCAAGGCACTAAAGACCTATTTTCTTTTTAGCCCTGCCCAAAAGATTTAAATCTTAGACCTGAAAACTTTTGAGTCCTTTAAAAAGGCAGTGAATTTAAATCCACTTAGAGGAAAGGTTATAAATTACATTAGGCTCTTGTCTAAGAGACAAGGGGCGTTAGGAGATCCCTCTTAATGCAAGGCAGACAGATGCCAACAGTCCAGCAGTGGTCTTGTCTGGAGGAAAAAGAGATATTTCTTCATGCCTCCTTCTTCTCCTGCCACAGGGCTCAGTGGTTACCTGTCATGATGAACCATCATTTCCTGCTGTTTTGGAGCCCATGGAGGAGGCAGGTATCTGCTTTGTTAGTTATGTTAACCACAGAGCATTATTTTTCCATTGACTTAAGATCATTTTGCCTGTGCAGAAAGTCTAAGTCATTAACTGTGTGAAAAATGTGGGCTGGAACATGTGTTTTTTCCTCCTACAGTAGTTAAAGGAAGCAATTCTCCAATCTGATAAGAGTGTCAAATATATCGAATTGATGCTGACTTTTTATTTATTCCAGAAGAATTGTGAGTAATTTTCCCTTAAGGTCAGACAAAACAAACAAATTAAAACAAACATACAAAAAAACCTTCAAATCCAGCCTGTCTTCATTGATAGCATGGTATAAAATGTTAGTGTGGCTATTTTAGATGCCAGGGATTCAGTTTCTAGTTTTAATGTATTTAATCCAAAGCCCAAGGACAGTTTCATCAAATAAAACAGGACTATTTCTACAGAAATGTCAAGAGGTGACTGCATTACACAAAAATGGGAACAAAGTCAAGCTCCTACAAACTTTTGGGTTATACTGTGGTACTTTTGCTAGTTTTCCCTATTAATCAGCATACAGGAAAAATTCCATCTCAGAGGTTTGTTAAATTCATGTTTCACTGATTTCATGCTGTATGAGCTGTGCCTGTGTACTTGCTTAGCAAAATGTTATACACAATGAGATTAAAGAAGACCAAATGAAGATTCAATATACTCTTTATTCGATTTAAACTTTACTTTTAGAGTTCTAATTCAAATATTTGTTAAGATTTGACAAAAAGGCCCCAAAGGATGCAAGCCTGGGCAGGAAGACTAGAACCAGCCTTAGTGTTTTGTACAGTTGAGGAGACGATTAAGCTTAAATATTATTTCTTGAAAATTGTCCTTGAATGGCAAGATGAGAAGAACAACCAGAAAGTGGAATGGAGGAAGGAACACAAGCAATGAAGAGACCAAATGTGTCAGTGCAGGTGATGTGCTGATGAAGCAAATGGCAGAGTGGCAGACCCAAGGCGAGGCACACCTGGCTCCAGGAAGTCTGTGTGGCAGGTAGTGTTGGGCCCTTCGGCGCTTGGCAGCCGCTGCTGTCTGAGACTGTGGCCCCTTCTCTGTAACCAGGGGCTGAGGACACTCTACCATAGCAGTGCTCACAGCAGAAACATTCGAAGGAAGAGCAGGAAGACTGGGCAGACCCCAGTGACCTTTGAACTCCAGCCTGTAGTACCCAAACTGACCCTAAACAAATCCCACAGTGAGCTATTGCTACTGCCAGGGAACAGTGGAGCAGTGCTGCAGGACAAGAGAGCTTGGTGCACCTGCTCGTGATGGGTGGGCAGAGGGAGTTGTGCCACAAACCAGGACCACACTTGCTGGTACACAACGAAGGACTGCAGCTCTGGGAGGCCTGGGGGAAACTCATGGGACTACTTGCTAATCCTCTGTTCCATATCATGGCACTTAGAAACAAAAGCAAAGCAAAGCAGCCTATTCCACCCCTTCTCTAGATGATATCTGCCCAGACACCCAGCCCCACTCTGCTGTCAGTGGCTTTCTCTCTTTATGGCTTGCTCTGCAGCATAAAAGTCCCTGCAGATTTTGGCCCTGTGTGTCTGAACAAGGAGTTCCTCAGCTGACAGCTGACGCAGATTTCTTGTACCTTAGGCAATTTTCCAGCCTCCACACTCTGGAGCACAGCTCTAAGGAAGAGACTGAAGTGAACAAACAGTCTGTTCTTCTCATGTGTTCCCTGGAAGACATGGGGTTTGAATCCTACAGATTTAGTCCAGTCTTGGCCTGTCAGTCTGGTCAGCTATAGGGTACCAGAGCACCGCTGGGACCACCCCACAGCAGGGAGGATACACAAACAGGGAGCCATGGACCAGCATCCCTCTTTGTGAGAAACTTCTGGAGATGTGCCAGCAAAGTCATTAGTGTTATGTCTGTCCTGTGCAATGAAAGAAATGACCCAATCTTGTGTATATTTGGCATACACCGTGTCAAGGACACATTTTTGCCAAGGGCATTGTCTAACTATAGCACTTGATGGAAGCTGCTGACAAAGCTGTGTGCTCTTGAAGGCTGTATTTTTTTTCCTCACAATTCATTGCAAGGAAGAACCCATCCATTTAAGGAGGTCAGCTGGAACTGGGTCAGGATATCTTGCTGGGATAAGTTCTTTGTGTGTCAGTTTATGCTCTGCATCTCCATTCTGTCTAATTGTGGATACTGGGTACACAGGATGCTTTCGTACATGACCAAAAATGTGTAAGGAAAAACCACAAATTGTATCACTAAAAGTAATTTTAAAGCCTGATTGTGAATCCAAGCAAAAATTATATTTTAGAACTTTTTGAAGCAGTGGTTCAGCTTCTGTCATTGCTCTGTTACAGAGCTGTGCAGATGTTTGTAGTAGTCACAAAAAAGGAAATGAGGGCAGGCTGCACCAGAACATTTTAGAAGCCATTAATAAGTTGTTACGCTGTTATTCTGAAGGGCATTTTCTGCTGCTCTCAGCACAACATTGTGACTGAGATGGAAAAAATGAAATATTCTTACTTCATCCAAAATAACTGCAGCCGGTGTGAGAACAAATCTCAGGGAGGACAAGATGATTTGCAGCTTCTGGACATGTGAGAAAACTCTAATGTTAGATCTACAAAAGGGCCCAAATGCCACCAAGCTTCAAAATGTCACCTGGCTTTGAAATAGCAGCAGCCAATCTTTTTGCAGCACCCCAGAAGAGAGAAAAAAGCTGACCTTGAGCTTGCTGAGCGACGGCTCTAATCCCTATGTGGCAGCTGAAGCAAGGAGAAGGGCTTCTACCAGTCATGCAGTCGAGGGAAGGGGCAGCTACAGCCTTTGACAGTGGCAGCCCACTCTCAAGGACCTGGCCCCAGGCTCAAGCAAGGGAGCAGTCACATCACTCTCTGCAGTCCCTTCTGGGTACAGCATTCCCCAGAGTGGCACATTTCAAAATGAAAGAAATAGTTTCTGCTTAGGGGGCAGGGAGAACAAAAATTCAATTCCGTTAAAGAGAAAAAGAAGATATTTTGTTTTCTGAGGAATTCTTGTATTGATGCATTTACTTTTGTCCTATTTTGTCCCATTGGGACAAAAGTACTATAAACTGATGTATTTCAGGAGGGACACTTATCTGAAAGATATTTTAAACAGCTACCATAAAATCATTTAATTTTGGACTTTGTGATTAAGACACAACATTGCCACACTGAAGTGTCTGATACTGAACTGGCTGGAAACTTCAGGTCTTCAGTGCTTCAAGTCATCCTGCAAGGGGTGGTGTTTCCCTGTCGAGGGTGAAATATCCCGGGTTGTGGGAACTGGTCCTCCACGGGGCACTGGAGTGCCTGAGGCAGAATAACCCCTTTGCAGCTCCAGTGTATATCTCCTAGGAGTTACCACACTGCTCCATCAGAGAATAGCTGTATCTGCCAGGAGACCTACAGCTATTTTAAGAAAAAGAGCTCTGAAAGTGCAGCTCCTGTGAGACTGCATCAAAACGGAGTAATTCATTATATATTGTACACAGAATTGTAGAGTCACGACAATGTTTCAGCTTAGTCAGACAATGCAGATCATCTATAAGTGATTGCTAATAAAGTATTTTTATTCTGGAAAGAAAATAATAATTTGAATAAAATAATTTTTAAACTTTTTTCATATTTTCTTATTCTTTCTACTTTCCATGTAATTGTATGTGTGTGTCTGCATGTCTGTACACATGTAAGCAACTTTGCAGCAAGAATCTACCTTGTGCACATCATGTATTTCTCTTCTTAATGCAGGCAAACCTGCTAGTTCGTGAACTTTGCCCAACTGCTTGAGCCTAAGGGGCAGCAATATTAAATTAATCACAGTCTGACATTTCTTTGATAACTGACATTTGCACAAACAAGTCCTACATGCACATGTGCACGTTAGGAAATTAAAGTGTAAAGTAAATAAGATTATCATTGTGTGTTTCTCCTCAAAAACATATTGCAAGTCATTATCTCTCCCTCTAATGACTGAAATTCTGTGTGTAAAACGAAGTAATTCAATTTACATATCTGAATGCATGCCATTTTCTTGCTGTTGCAGGGCCTGTACCGAATGCCTCCCAAATCAAATCATTTCATTGTCAGGAGTCAGCGGAGCTGCGGGCAGATAACTCTTCCTGACACATCGCGTGAGAGAACAGACACGCACAGGGAAGTTCTGCCCCTCTGGAGCTCTCCTAGCTATTTTGGGGGAAGGCTTCTGCCACTGTGCAGCACTCCCCCTCCAAAGGCAAACCCTGCTCCCAGCTCAGTTATATCTCTCTTTATATTCCCACACAAGCCAATAAGGTTTTTTTCCCATCTTTGATGGTGAAACCAAGATTAAGCCCACAAAAATCAGATGAATTTCAACTGCTTGGCTAGAAATTCGCAAGATATTGAGAAATCCTGACCTTCTGTTGGGTTGGTAGCTACCTCAAACCCCCTGATAGATAATATGAGTTGAATGAAATAAACGGAGTGTGAGGGACAGACACTTTGCAGCTGATGCAGGTATGACTGAGGATATCCACATGGGATGCCACAGAGCAGGAGGCCAGTCTGACATGTTAATTAATTTAAATACCAGTATCCACACCATGTCCACTATGCACTGGAAGAGCAGCTAGGCACTTCTCACTGTTTTCCTGCCCAGTGAGTTGATCCTAAAGAGTTTATTCTTTTTCTACAATGATTCTGGGAAATAAAATTTTAAGTATGTGGAGCAAAAAGTATGCAGTAAGCACTTACTACACTGTGTTCTGACATGAACTCCAGCAGCCAAGAAAGAGCAATAGATATTTTCTTTTTCCAGCTCACACACACAGTTTTGAGATCAGAAAAGATTGTGTTGTCCATATCATTAGGCACCATAACGGGTGGGAATCGAGCACTTCAGAAATTAATTTTTCAGCCTGGTCTGACAATCTCCAAAGACTCCCTCACTGGAGGGTTCTTCTCCTACGGCTTCTTTCTGCATTGAGGAGAAAAGAATTTGTCTCTCTCTGCTGCAAGCTGCAATCCCTTCACTACCAACTGATAAATGGCCTCAGATTTTATTACGTTTTCTTCTTCTTTTGTTCCTATTATCTCTGCCACCTGTGATTTCTCTGCTCTTTGTAGAACCTTATTTCCTCCAGATTTAATTCCAGCTGAGGAAAGTATACACTTATCTTTTCATCACATCAGGCCATTAATCTCTCCTGCAGTGGTAGTTCTTGCTGAAGCACAAACTCAGACACCAGCTGGGCAGACCTTGTGTTGAGAGCACACCTGAGGAGAAAGACTCGGGGTTGCTGGTCAATGAGAAGCTGAATGTGCCCTGCAATGTGGGCTTGTAGCCCAGAAAGACAACCATATCCTGGGCTGCATCAAAAGGGCTGTGACCAGCGGGTCAGGGACGGGATTCTCCCCTTTACTTCACTCTTGTGACAGCCCACCTGAAGCACTGAGTCCAGCTCTGGCTGACATCAGAAGGACATCATCATGCTGGAGCAGATCCAGAGGAGAGCCACAGAGATGATCAGAGCATCTCTCTTACAGGCACAGGCTGAGAGAGCTGGGGTTGTTCAGCCTGGAAAAGAGACGGCTCTTGGGGCATATTATGACACCTTCCAGTGCCTTGGGGTGTCCTGCAAGACTGCTGGAGAGGGACTTTTTACATGGGCATGTAGTGATAGGACAACAGGTAATGGCTTTAAACTGAAAGTGGGCAGATTTATATTACATATTAGGAAGGAATTCCTTACTATAAGGTTGGTGAGGCACAGGAACAGATTGCCCAGAGAAGTTATGGATGCCCCATCTTTAGAAGTGCTCAAGGCCAGCCTGGATGGTACTTTGTCCATCTTGATCTAGTGGAAGGGATCCCTGCCCATGGTGGAGGAGTGGGAACTAAATGATCCTTATGGTCCCTTCCAACCCAAAACATCCCATGATTCCACAAAACCTGCTGCCGTTTGAGAGGCCCACCAGAATTTCGTGCTAGCATTCCTTTTTCTATCATCAGAGGGAGCTGCAGATGCTGAGAAGGTGGTTCTGGATTGGTGCTTGTCATATATGACAGTATTCAGGGAAAAGGTTTTGTTTTGATAAACATCCAGGGGCCATTAGGAGTGTAACAATTCAGTACAGGTGCCCATGCAGGGTTTTCAGGAGATCAGGAGATGTTGGGTGCCACAGAACCCCTATCTTAAGCCCTGCAACAACCAAGAAACTTTGCCATGTTTCAGTGTCTATCCCATGTCTTTCAGGGCATGCCATGTAGAGTCACCTCTTATTTGTAGGGAAAGGTAAATAATGAGATACTTTAACTGTCAGCACTTCTCCCATCACCTCTCTGCTCCCAACAGAGCAAACTTCCACCATGGGACAGCACTGCAAGTGTCAGGAGGCAGCTGAAGCACACCTTGATTATAAGTTCCTTTTTTCAGGGGAAAATACATCTGATCCTGTCAAAAAACTGGAGTACTCCTTAAAAAGTATCAGTCACCTCTGGACCAGCAGCTTCTGAAAACTCTTATTCTTGGACCAAACAAAAAGTGTCAGAGTTTACAATTGTGATGCTGGGGTAAAAATCACATTTTTCCACTCTAAAAGCTCTCTTGACTATTTAAATGATTGAAAGAAGAGGAAAATCTCATAATGGTAAGCCTAAGCATTTAGTAGTTCTCTCATTTCTTTTCCCTGTTTTTTGAGATGATGCTTTGCGAGTTCTGAATATCCTTCTAGACTAGAAAAATGAGGACTTTCCTACAGTAGGTACAAAAAAATCATCAAAAATTATCATAAAGAAAGCTGTGAATAGATAGATGGTATTGTGTGTGACTGACAACTATCTTCATGTGACATGATTACAGCCCTTGCAAACAGGCTTTCCAAAATTGTGACTCTCAGCTTTCCAACAGCATGTTCAGACATGGTATCTCCTTCACTAAAGAGGACAACAGAGCTCTCTCAGCTTAATGTTATAAGGAAGCAGATTCAGCTGAGAGGCCTAAGCATTATCTGATATGCTTTTAGATACCTTTGCAATCATTCCTTAAGAGCTCCTCAATGTGAACAGGATTAGCTTCTACAGCCCTGCTCAGTAACATCAGATGCTCTGTTCTTTCTGGCATTTGAGGTATGCAAACACCTGATGGTTTTACTGACCAGTGTCTGTAAAATATTAGATTTGTTGCTTACATGTCACTTGGACTGGCATTTATTGAATATTGTCTGCATTTTCACTATGAAATTTTAATTTACTGTTCCTAATGTGTAAATCCAGATATACTGCTTCATGTTTTTAAACAAACAAGAATAGTACAGTGAAAAAACTGTATTTTTCTCTCTATTCTTATATTTACAGCTATTACATTGAGGCTTTACTCATAGTTAAATCTCCTGTCTCTCCTTCAGATACAAAACATCGTGTTCCCTGGGTGTACATGGTGAATAATATGCTCTTGTTTGAAAAGAAATTTGGGTTCTCCACACCAGAACCCAAATTTTGGTGTGGTTCTCCACACCAGAAGTGGATTACTCCAAAATCCTCCTGATTTTGGAACAGGAAGAAAGTAGCCATTGACATCAGAAGGTGCCACAAGCTTTGCAGAGCCACAGTTTACCTCTAGCAACATGAGATTGCCTTTGCTTATGCCATGCTGGAAGTAGCTCTTAACTGTGGAAACTCTGACAGTTCTCTGCACAGTACAAGGAGGCTAATTCAAAGCCTAGTGCAAAACAAAAACATAATATTATTCATCAGCCTAATCTTACAGAAGTGATCCTAATGTGTACTTCTGGAAAAGAACAGACTCATTACAAAATCAAGCCAGAGAACTTCCCATAACCGGAAAGCCTTGATTCTCTCAGACCTTTTAATTTTACCACTTCTTCCCCTATTGTGCTCATTAAACATTAAGAAAAAAAAATCAAGAATCTAATAAATAGGAGTCTCTCTTTTAGCTGGCCATCTGGTCCAGGTGGATAATGACATCTGTTCAGTGATATGCACTATACAGCAGTACTTAAATTTGTGATCTTAAGCCATTTTCTACTGGACACAAATACATCTGCAACTGCAATAACATTCTAAGGGTCTGCAGGGTCATTTCTGGGAAGCACCCAGCACATTTGAATACTGCTAAATGGTAACTAACAAACCAAATCTCTTTACTGACAGTTAAACTTGTCAAAAGTTGTACACCCTCCACCTCTAGCCTTGGAAGGGCACAGTGAGGATGTTAAAGGGAAAGATTTCTGCCTTTATATCTGCCTTTATATTTGTATTTTCTGCAACACTATCATGGCCCTGCTAGGAGTCCACAAGGTTCTCATTGTTTTCCCCAAGGAGGCTGGCAAAAAAACTGTGCAAAAACATCTTAGCATCTGCTCAATTTTTCCAGCCTAAAAAAAATCAAACATGCATCAATTGCAAAATTGCAGTGCTGACCCCTGTATGGTCTCCTGTTAGCTCACCAGCTCCTGTCACTGTCAGGGTCCATTTGAAAGGGTTCTTTCTCTGTCATGAGTTTTGCGATTAAACGCTCTCTGCTGAATATGACAGGTTATTGAGTGGGAAAGTGTGCACAGGAGAGGTTCTTTCCTTGATAAATAAAGCCATTTCTGAACATTTAATAAAAGAAGGTTCAGGATGTTTTTCTTTAATAGTTTCTAATTTTTCTTCTGCTTTCAAAGTGCAGGTAGTCCATGCTAAATAGGTGAAGATGATCAAAGGTAGAAGTAAAAAACTTAGACACTTTGAATGTACTGATCTATAACTGATTTTAGATACCCATTTCATCCCGTTTTACAGCAATGCTATAATGCAGCTACCTAAGCAATTTCTGCTCAGCAAATTTGCAGTGAGTTTCTGAGTTAATATGGTCTCTGCCTTAGTGCTGTTCCCTGGAAGAATTTCCCATAAATCCTCTGTAGGACCGTACTAGGTGACAAGCACAGTCTTCCCTGTTTTGACACAGCCCTGTCAGCACACCTGGGATGACTTTTTCCTTGAAAGCACAGAAAATGTCACCACCTCTCCCTCAGGTGTTTGTCCAAAACTTGCTGCAGGGTTGAGAGTGACAAAGTCTTGCTGTGTATGGAGCTCTAACCCAAAAGACAGCACTTCACAGCTTGTCTGATCACACTTGCATCCAGTAGCAGGCAGTCTTCATAATATTGTGGACACTTTGATATAAATCTCTCCCTCGTCCCACATGAAAACTAGTAATTATATCCTGGGGACTTCAGAGCAGAACACACTGCACAGAGGAGCTGCAGGCAAATGCTGGGAATATGGATGCATCCCTGTCTCTGTCTTCCTGAGTGTGAGTGACAGACACTGTACCACAGAGTGGCTGGAGCTGGCAGGCACCTCTGGTCCATCCCCATCTCCAGCAAGGTCAGCTAGACCTGGTTGCCCAGGACCATATCCATTTGAGTATGTCAAATGTGGAATTTGACTATGTCCAAGGACAGAGACTGCACAACCTCTTCAGACAGCCTGTGCTGGTTCCTGGTCAACTTCACAGTAACACTTTTTAATTTTGTTTCAGTTTTGTGCACATTGCCCCCAATCACATCATTGTGTCCCACAGAAAAGATCCTGGCTCACTCTTCTCACTTTCCCATCAGGTGTTTGTACACATTGGAAAGATCCCCCTGAGTTAGGCCCAGCCCATCTCTGCCCCATCCTACACAGGCTCTGATCAACCTTTTTTTGATGCTTTCCCCTCTGCCAAATCCTCCAAGAGATGAGAGCTGCTGCTGGACTTTGGGCAGTTACTGAGGAAAGACATCCACTCCATGTGTAACTATTCCATGTTGTACACAACACCCCGAGGTCATATCCATGACCTGGATGAAAGATCAGTGGGGGTTTTCTTCTTGGCCCTTCTCTTATTATAATGCTCTAAGGCAACCCTTCTTCATCACACTTAGCAGAGTCTTATACGTGAATAGGAAAAGAAGGACTTGCATGTGAAACCTGATATTCCCTTTGTTGTCTGAATAGATACATCCCTTTTTCAATTGTTCTGGAGCAATGGTTTCAATTTTTTTGAACTAAAATCAAAAAGAAAAATCAATGAGTTGAGGTTAGTATAGACATGAAGTTGATACTGGTAGAGACAACAGCTAGAAGAATTGGCTAGAAACAATACATACTATTCTTATTTTGGCTATGATGTGATTCATATATTGATAGAATCATAGGAAGGCTTGGGTTGGAAAGGATCTTAAAGATCCTTTGGAAGATAATTCCGAACTCCCAGCCATGGGCTGGGACACATTTCACTAGATTAGGATGCTTAGAGCCCTATCCAACTGTACATTGAATACTCCCAGGGGTGGGGTATCCACAGCTTCTCTGAGCAACCTACTCAGTGGGTCTCCTACTCAGTGTGCAACTGATATTAAAATAAGTTTCAGACTATATTTCCTTCTCAGCTTTCCTCACCTTCTAAACTACTCCTTTCTTCATCAATATATTCACCTTGAGGGAGAAGGAGGTAGAAAACACGCAATTTTTAGGAAGATCTGTGCATAGTCATTAGGATCCATGTAAACCAGCTAAAGCTTATGAACAACATTACCTATAGCACCGCAAAACATAATTTATTGAAAGGAAATCAAGGGTTTTACAGAAGAGTTTTGGCACCACTCCTTCCTAGAGCAATCTATGAAACAGCTCTTCCTCCTTTTCTCCTTGACAATTTCATAACGTGGACAGAAACTCTTTTTGTCTTTAACAATCTCAAGGGATTTATATAAATCCAGCATCTCTTCCTTCTTTAAGGTTTATGGAAATCCAATTATTTTCCCCCACAGAATAAAATCTATCACACTAAATCAGTGTAATACATGACTTTGTGTACTGTGGCAGTTCATTTGTCAGACCTGTGAAATATTGCATTTTAAGGACAGCAATCAAGTTCTCCAGATGTCATTTCTGTTGACATTCTGCCCAAGGTCCATTTAAGCTTAGAACTCAACTTTGCGATCCAGCAACATTATAGTACAACACTTAGTACAAATTACTTATCTGAAAGCAGAAAAACTACATCAGTGCAACATGCAGGTGTCTCAATTATGCTCCAGCATATGTTCTTTAACTTTTAGTGCAGAAGTTTTCTAATCCAGTTATCCTTGTAAATTTATTCATAACAAAATCTACAGTTAATTATTTGCTAAGGTAACTGCAGTCCATTTTTACCATGTTATCAAGTGTATCTACTGCATTTTCAAATCAAGCCCATAAGGATTTAATATTTCAAATCAGGCTGTATGCAATTAAACAAAATCAATGCTTAGGTAATTGTTATTTTGTGTTATATGCAGTAAAACCAGTTCTTCTTTATTCCTTCTTATAAACCCCAGGGATTTTTGCAGTGATTTCCTTATTGTAGATTGAGACGGTGTAGATCATTTTCAAATGGCAAAACATAAACATGTATATTTTCATCACATTAACAACCTCCTGTCTGAGCCTGGTTAAATGAGGCATTTGCCAGTTGCGAGATGCTGCTCTTCTATCCCACTTTAATTGGAGGCAACTGTTCCAGCTGGACTGGGTGTTTTACACAGAAGAAGATGATGTTGTTAGCAGGATAAAGGTTCTTCTAACCATCTGTCTCTAATGGCGAGATGCTGGGCTATCTTCAGCATCTTAATATTGGCTGGGATTTTCACAGGTGATTGAGAAGATAAAATTTCTGCTCATGTTTCTTTGTATCTGCTGATCAAACACACTTAGGCTTCTCAGGTAATTCTAGCTTTCTTCAACTCTGCTTAATGACCTAACTACTCTAAATCTATGAAGACCGATTAGTATTACATTTCCATAGATGCATGCAAAAAGGAAAAAACTGTGAAAGCCAATGGTGTTCTTCTGTCATTCATACAGTAATTGTACCTCTCAACTCAGACCACTGGATATTGAGCTCTGGCTTTCCATCTCCAGTGCATATGCAGCTGTGTTTGCCTGGGACCTTTGTGCAAACCTAACAACAGCCTCAGAGCATCAGCTCTCACAACTTCAAAAACCATAGATCAGAAATTGAAATAATGGGAGATTAATCTAAAAATAGAATTAAAACTACTGGACAACACTGGGCAGTAATCTTCTACTGTCTTTTTTCTGCCCATTTTTCATACATTTCACCATTTAAACAGTCAACGTGAGTTTCTCGCAAAGAAATTACTGCCCCAGCTTTTGTGGTGCTGTTTGACTTCCCCATTTGCTGCTCTCTTCACACTCATATTCCAAAGGACACCTCATGCCACCTTGCCTCAGCTGCCAGCATTCCTGCAGATGTCCTCCACTCCTTTTCCATGCTGGCAATGAATTGCCTATTCTGCAAAGGATGGCTGGAGCGGGGTCTCTTCCCATAGCCTCAGAAAAACATTGCATTGGGCTGCAAATGCTTCTGCCATCGGTTGCACTGAAGACTTTAGCCATGCCAGTGCCACTGAGGGGACATTGCAAGTGACTGGAATAAATGCTCTGAGGATAATGTCCTTTTTCCTGAGAGAAATGGTCCCCTAACATCAGACTGCCTTTTCAACCATGCCTGAGCACTGGCAATCCTTTATGAGAATTAATGTGAGTTACTTGTGATCTCCTGATAATAAATTTCATATCCCTAAGACACATGAAGCGACCCTCACAGTCATCTGTAACCAGAAAAACAGCTCAGCTTTCTTTCAAACTAAAAGCTTGCCACAACCATGTTAAGAGTGGGAGATTCCCCATTTCTTTCAGCCTATTCCCCAACCACTTCAAAATGACCCTTCTGCAGGGTCTGAAGCCAGAAGGAGCTGCAGACAGGAGGTCTTCATTGCTCCTAGGGAAGGCATCCTCCATCAGATCCACTTGCTGGGCCAAAAATGAGAGCCCTGGCAAAAGAGAAAGCCTGGGAAATGAGGGATTATTACCCCTTAATACCATAATCAAGAGTCTTGAAAGAATATACTATTTGTCAGTTTCTTTTGAAAAAAGATAATTCACCCACTGGGGTTTTTATTAGCATATTTAAAACCTTGGCTCCCTCACTGGACATAGAGAGGTGGATGTTATTAATGTGTTTTTGTGTGTTTCTTTCTCTTCTTAGCTGTCTCCAAGAACATTGGAATTAAGAATGAGAAATTGTTAAAATGCAAAGCATCAAAAGCTGTATACAGCTCCAGTTTCCCTGAAGACTCCAAAGGAAGAGTTCAAGGGGGCAGCTGAGACTCAACCTCTGACATGAGATGCAGTATTAATGCTACATTGCTAATGGACTAATCCTGTGTATAGACTAAGCAAAAATTGAATAGGTCTGTAAAATAGAACTGTGTAGAAGCAGCAGCACTAGGATTGGAGACATGGCAGCAGGGAGTGAGAAACATTGAGGGGGAAAGAGATCTGTGGAGTTGGGGTGAGGATGCGTATTGCATAAAGAATGTGTGTATCAGCAAAGGAGTGGCTTCACAAGGAGGGAGTGGGGAGCAATGGAGACTGAGTGCTGAGGCTGGCCAGGAGAGAGCTGGTGGACTGGCAGTTTGGGTCAGAAGATGTGGGAGAGGATGCCTCAAGGTGGGTGACAATGGGAAGCTGATAGGGACGTGGGCAGATGACACAGGAAGGCATGCAGGACGAGCTGAGCAAAGGCAAGCAGCTTTCTGTGGGCTGGTGTTGACACGAAAGCTTCTCCCTAGGACAATGGTCATTTGACACATACTGTCAGCCTTCTGGCAGAATTAGGCATGTGATCCTCTCCTTCCTTTATATGCTTTTTCTTCTAGTAGCTTTTAATGTAAGACAAAATAAGGTAACAACTAAGAATGCTTATTATTAGCACCAGTGCAGAATCCTGACTTCTGGCCCCCACACAACATTTCATTCTTAGAAATGAATCAATATTCTATATTTTTATATATGAAACATCAAAAACGATAGTATGGAAAAGTGTAAAACAAAAAAGAAAGGAAGAAAATGAACAAGAACACAAAAGCATCTAGAGAACCCCAGAGAGGTAGCAGGTCACTCAGGAGGTTCAAGAGAAAATGTGATCTCTCCCTGAAGGCAAGTGAGGAGGCAAGGATGGATGGGAACAAAAAGACACCTCTATTTCTGAATATCCCGGGGTCTGATTTGTCCAACAGCCTACACCTAAGTGGAGAAGCTGGAGTGTTTTTGCACAGTAATTTTCAAAATCTGTAGTAATTTGGAAAATATTGTGCTCTCAGAAGAACAAATTTCATACTGTTAAGATAAACTCAGATGACATTCACAAATGACATTCCTATAGAAATACATTTTCCAACAAAGGCCATATTACAGGCAGCAGGCATTTAAAGTTGCTAGTGGCTAAAAAGTATTGGACTTCAGTCCACATGCTTCTGAAACTTAGAGAACACTTTGAGAAACCTGACTGGGAGAAGGAACACTGAAGACTTGTGTTCTTTGCAAAGCTGCATAACTGTTTTCCATCGCATTTTCAGAGATTCTGGTATCAATTCCTGCAGCTGCCAGATGTGTGCCATATCTGAGAGCTGAAAGCAGTGCATAAGCAGCACCTCAATCACAGCCATCACAAAGGCTTAGTAGAGACCACTGTGTCTCAGTAAAAGCTGAAAACAAAAGAAGTTGGTATCACAGCAGAAATAAATGGTGAAAGGATAAAATGTTGTACTTACCTGTAGAAGCAGTTACTAAAATGTTGTGTGCTGGGTTTTTTAAAAAAATCATTGCACTATTCTCTTTCTAAACAAGAGAAACCTAAAGGCTTGATTATTTTTCAAAGGTATTGAAGTTGCAGGTGTGAGCACAATTTCTATCTCCGTGTGTATGTTTTTAACAAAAGCACAATCTCACTGTTTCTGAAAGGAAATACACTGCAATCAGACCATAACAGAGCATTTTTAAGTTCTGTGCAATGAGCTGAAATAATGAACATATGATTGTAAGAGTCAATCAACTTGTTTCTTTATCTTACCTAGAACACTTTCTTCTGAAAAGCAAAAAAAAAAAAAAAAAAACTATAAAACTGTATCAGTTTAGTGTAATGTGGAAATGAAAAATGATGTTTCAAAGCAATTAATTAATTAATTAATTAATTTTTGAGGAGGAGGAGACCATTCTGTTTATGTACAGTACTAAACTACTCATTTCCATGTGACTATCTTGGAGTGTTCTTTCCAGTCCTGATGATTGTTTTCTGGATATTCACCTTTGAAAGAGACATGAAAATATCGTGAATTGTAACATTTGTGTTTAACGCAATATCTGATCTCTGTGTATGTTAGATGTAAAAATTTTTTTAAGGAGTAGGAACAAGGCTGATGGACAACTTTTTCCAGAAACAGGGTCCACTGCTTGTCCTAGTTAGCCTTTTATAATCACAGGCTAATTGGGCTGGAAGGGGCTTTTGGAGGCCACCTAGACCAACCTCCCCTGCCATGGGCAGATACCTAACTAAAACATGCTGTGAGGCAGAGTCTGCTGCCAGGGGAGGATCTCAGCGTTTTAGTTGGTTCAGTTTAGTTTTGAGTGGGAGGAATTGAGAATAAAGGAGAATTTCCTAAGAGTGGAAGATGATTTCCACAAAAGTGACTTTGCATAAAAAAATTCATTAGTCTAAGGAACTGGCAGAGAAAAAGCTGCAGAATTAGTTAGGGAGTGCAAAAAGCAAACTAAGAAAGCAGGAAATTGGTGGGGAGAATTTCTAGACAAAGTCAACTAATTTAAATACAAGGATGTATAAAAGACTGACAACTATTAAAGAAGATTATGTGAAAAGCAAAGAGGCAAGTTGGACCACTGCAAAGGAAAAAATAATAGAATTAGACCCAATAGAATTATCCAAGGAGTTGTTTAGGGAGTTGAAAATCAAACAGATATTCTGAAAAATATGGGGGAAAAGAGCAGTCTTTAAATCAGAGGATAAGGTTAAAAGTGAGGTGAAGACTACAGCAAAATTAATGGAACCAAGAGAGCAGCTGTATTAAGAGCAAGTCTAGGTCTACCACTTCAAAAAAGAAAAAGCAAATGAATTTATGCAAAAATGCAGTGATATGGTGTGCTTTCTTGGCATAAAAAGAGTTAACTTTAATCATTGAATTACTAACTTTCATCTAAGGTGGTGACAGAGGAAAAGAAAGAAAAAAAGAGGAAGAGTTCCTACAAGAGGTATATTCAAGCTGTCTGATGAAGAGGGAAAACAACAGACTTACCTTTAAAAAGCAGAAAAAATTGAAATCACAAACCCATCAGTTCAACTTCAATCCACAGAAAGCATGGATCTAGAGGATAAGATGGAAGAAAAATGGCCAGCACAGACCTGTAAATAATGCATCCCACTGAACCAGCCTACTTCTTTTCTTTGGCAGAGTAGCCAGCCTTGTGACTTTAGAAGGTTGATGTGATTCATTCTGGTTTTAGTGAGGTTCTTCTAACTGCAGTAGACAAATATCCTGCAGATGCAATCATTAAAAGTGGGTGTATGGCAATGTGATTAAGTCCTCTTCACAGGAGTCAGTCAAAGATTCTCTGCCACTCTTTAAGGGCATTGAAGTGGAGTTGTACAGGGGTCAGAGTCATTAGCAGTTTCAAAATTGTGTTTAATAGCTGAGATGATGGAACAGAGCATGTGAACATCAGATTTGGGAATGACACCAACCTGAGTGAGGAGAAATCACAAGGAAGAACAGGAATGTAAAGTGGTTCTCAGTGAGATGAAACTCAAAAAAGTCAAGTACAAAAAGCTAAGTTTAGGCAGAAGGCTCCCATGTATAATAGAATGTACATGGCTGAGTGTCAGCACTGCAGGAAGGACCCACACGGAGTTATAGGAAGAAATGATGAAAAAAAAGAAATTTCATTCAGGAATATATTTTTAAAATTTAGTAAGATGGGATCACATTTATAACTGTAGAATTCTAAAGTGGAGGTCGCTGTCTTCTTGGAGTCATACATAGTACATGACATTTGAAGGGTGTTATTTAGAAGAATGATAGGGAAATGAGGGAGTCCAGAAGTGAGCTCCAAAAATGTGAAGTGGTTTACACAAATAATTTATGCAGGAAAGAGAAAAGTAATATTTTTTCTGGAATATGGGAAAATGAACAGGCTGATAATTGAGAAAAGAGGACAAAATTATTTATAAGCTGCTGAAAAGGTAAAGCTATGCTCAGTGTTCTCCTTTCCAGCACAGCAGAAATCTGCTCACTGTTCAGAAAGAGGATTTAGGATAGGTATTGGGAAAAAACTACAAGCAGGATGGCGAAGAATTGGGCACAAGCTAACTAGACAAGTTACAGAAAGTCCTACTCTATAGTTTTTTAAGAATGTGTCAGTTAAAATATATGCTTGGGGTTGGCAAAGGTAAACTCAATCCTGCCTCTAATCAGACTGCTGTGAACCCAGGAGTCTTCTGCTGACTGACTTTTCAACAGCTGCTCTCCCTTTCTAGTGCTTTCATCATGTTCCCCCTCCAAACAAACTATCTTCAATGTGTCTCTAGCCCTACTATCTTCTCCAGGCTTCCCATTTCACTGCATCACATTGCTCCAGGAAACCAAGAAAGAAAATGGTGCCTGCAAATCAGAAAAAGAAGGAGGCGCACACTGGCAGCCCAGGTCTTGGACATCTTTAGATGCATGCAGTTATCCCCACCATCCCCAGGCCTCCAAAGGGTGCAGGATATCTCCATGTAACAGTTGAATTGATACAAATACATGAATATTTATGTACATTCAATACCTCAGCTCATCTTTGTTCCTTCAAAGGTACCGGGAGGTACATTAATGATGCAGGTGGCAGGGGGAACTATAAACGACAGGTGTCGATGGGGAGAGGGGTGCCAGCCTTTGCCATTCACCATCCCTGAGGCTGCACAAGCTCAGCGCCTCCTGCACCTGCAGGCAGGATGCTCTCTGACCGAACAAAAGGCAGTGGAGCTAGAAAGAGGGGAGAAGTCTGAAACTTGTGCTGAAACTATGGCCCCAGTACAAAAGTTTCAAGTACCAGGTAACTGGAAGCAACATTTTCTGCAGTCAGTGGGTTGTGTTTTTTCTTAAATTAGATAAACAACTGCAAAAACATATATCCTTGGGTGCTCTAAGGACTTGCTGACAACACAGCTTAATGTGTTTTTTAATATTGTTACTTTATTTCCTTCCATTATTTATCTCACAGAAACAAAATTTAGGGGAAGACAGGCCATAAGTATTTTTTACAGTTACCCTTTTAGTGTAGTATCTCAGATCTTTGCACTAGAATATCTGTGCATGTGCACATTCATCGCTTCATGAAAATATTTCTCTTGTGTTGAAAAGAATACTTCTAAGAAATTCTACAACAAAATGTTTTAATGCAGTGATATGGCTGTGCTGTGATTGTGTATGTCCTTCTGTGGTGGCTTTTTTTTAAAGAATGATTCAAACTTCTACTGTCCCAGAAATAAAATCATGGCTTTAACTATTGCCCTAAGCCTAACTCAGCCACTACACTCAGTATATCCATAGCAGGCATATTTATGCTTTCCCTTGCACGGTGTTGAGCAGGATCTACCTCTGTTTGCCTTATGTTCAATCATTTAGTATTTAAAAAAAGCCTACCTGTGCTAAACCACATACTAAACCATCTTGTGGGTATTACATCATAACTATATTTCGCATATCTAAACCCATAAAGTGCTTTCAAAACATTGTCACTGGATATAGCTGGCCTTAATGGGACAGGAAGGAAGCAGAGTAAAAGCATTGTGGCTATGCACTGCAGTGCTATATTTCTTGGTCTCCCAATATTCTGAGTGTTGCTGAGCTCAGTATTCTGGAAGGACAAGACTTACCTCACTGACTAACTCAGAAAGGATTTATGAAAAAAAAAATTGCCTCTGAAATGGCAGAAATTAATTAGTGCAGACCCAAAATGAATGCTTGCAGGGTCCACACACACCGTGACGCACTGCAGCACTTCAGTGGCATGGCTACGACATTTTTCTTTATTTTTCAGTAATGTGTGGGGTTCATCAATTGGCTTTGCATTATAAGTTTTACCTGCAGACAGATATGCTGATGTCAGATTAGTTGATGACATGAAGCTGAATGGCACAGCTGATACAGTTTAAGGATGGGACACCATGCAGAGGGACCTGGACAAGCTGGAGAAATGGGTCCATGTGAATCTCATGAGGTTTAATAAGAGCATGTGGAACATACTCTGCACCTGGGCCAGGGAGCCCCCAGTATCAACATAGGCTGGGGCATGAGCAGTGAGAATAGCCCTATTGAGAAGGACTTGAGGGTGCTGGGGGATGAGAGGTTGGGCATGACCCAGCCACATGCACTCACAGCCCAGAAAGCCAAAACATGTCCTGAGCTGCATCCAAAGCAGTGGGGCCAGCAGGGCAAGGGAGGGGATTCTGCCTCTCAACTCTGCCCTCACAAAACCTCACCTACAGTAGTGCGTCCAGCCCTGGGGTACCCAGCACAAGGACACTCCCCTGTTGGACCGAGTCCGGAGGGGGCTCCCAAGCTGATAAGAGGGATGGAGCTCCTCTCCCATGACACAATTTGCATGGGAAGCACATCTCAGAAAATACCTCTTCTGTTGATGAATTAAAATAAATTTAAAATAAGAAGTCCTTCTTTCCTGGTGTTCAGAGGAATGTTGACCAAGCAACCGGTGACATCCATGATATGTGGGACCCTCACCCTACATTTTGGCAGAATTTTTAAGGCACAGGTGTTTTCTCCAAAGAGCGTGGAGTTCTGGATGAGTTGAATTCCTCTTCTCTGAACTCTGTTTCTAGAGTTCTCATTGTATATGGGTGTTTGTGCCATCAAATTTAGCTTGCTGAAACATTTGTAGAGCTAGTTTTAAGCTCAAGCACATAAGCTGCCCTGCCAGAAGAAGTGCGTTTGATGTGAGATGGGATAGTATTTGACAGTATTTCAGAAGGGCTGAATTCCCAAAATCTTCAGCCAAAGCTCCTTTAGGATGATAAGGCGTGTGAACCTTTTGCAAGACCCACAAGCATAATTGGTTTGTGTTGGTGTCTGCAGCTCTGACAAAATTTGGAGCTGAATATCCAGTTTTCCAGTGGATTTTGTACCATATAAGACAACGCTCAGGGCGGTGAACAGAGAATAGATCATTTTTCAACAGCTGGTACTAAGAGCTCTCTCAGGGTCCCAGCAAGGGTGTAACAAACAGCTTTAGCCATGAAGAGTGCTCATGCAAAAATTGATGTTACAGTGATCTCCAAAATCCCATTTGCTTCCACTTCTATAAATGGAAGCTTCTTTCCCTTTAGAATAATACCTAAAAAAAAAAAAAAAAAAAAAAAAAAAAAAAAAGCATCAGCATTTAGAAATAGTGTCCACAAAAGGTTAAGCTTTACTAAAGACTTACAAAACTACAGGGTCTGCTCAAATCCTGCCTTCTACTGAAGTTAGACTTTACCTGGCCTAGCAGGAGGAAACTGCAACAAAATTAATCTTGTGAGTTACAAGCAGAGAATTATTGTATTGGAAGCCTAAAACACATGAACAAAACAAAACAAATAAACAGATTAAAAAATTGAACAATTAAATTCCAGAAGAAAAAGAAAATGTTCTAATCTCAGCAACAGCAATTATGCCAAATTCACGGAGCCTGCACAATAGGCTTCTATATTTTTGTCTTTTCTGGGAGAGGTGATAAAAAAATCTTTTTCTTTTATTCTAGTATTGAAAAAGAAAGCAAAAATAAGAATCAATGATCAAGTGATGATTAACCACTGGGCTTTCATAATGTGGCAGCACTTGCTCTGTGTTGCAGTCCTGTCCACTCCAACCATCTCTGAACTGCCAGTGGACACTTTGGCCTTCCAGCTCCTCATGACCTCTCTCCCTCTGTGCCTTCTCGCTGTGGTTCAGGTTTTCAGTCTCTGCATTCATCACTCCTCACAGACATTAGCTACATGAAGAGACATGAATCTCTTCTATGATTTAGTCCCACCCCTTTTCTTCTTACCCAGTTGATTCTTGTCTTTTTAAACCAAATAAATCTTCATCCAGTTTCAGCATTTCCCTTAACAAAGGGAGTTCCCACTATTGCCTCCACCTCGATTTCTACATCCTCTCCAAATTTCCCTTGTTAGCATTTTCTATCAGTTTCTCCAGCAGAGGTGATCCTACACATCTCTGCCCTTCCATCCATGACAGGGTCTAATGCTGACCTTTTGCACTCATTTCCATTTACTTCTAAGTGTGCTTCAAGAGTAAATGTGTGGTTGTGATGTCTCAGCTCATAACTAAATAGTCTTTACCGTAGCAATGTTCTTTAATGCTTTAAGCAGTAATCAAGTGCACAAAAATTTGTGTGTAAAACAAAATGAATACTTTTTTCCTTTTTCTGTGAGAAGAGAATAAACAATTAAGTGGCACTTTGTCCCTGAATGTCCAACAATATTCAACTTCATGGCTACATGTAGTGGGAGCAGCTTCCTAACCATAGTTCCTTTTGGGATATTTTGGCTTGTGCTCACCCCTCATGGAAGAGCTTGGTGAAATTCCACCCACTGAAGAGAGAGCTTGAAGCACTGACACACCAGAGTGTGGGAGGTTCCCAGGAGTAATGTGCCGTTTGCTGGGATGCAAGAGCACCACATGTTACAGAATACTGTTTTCTCCATTTCATTAGTCTTGGTCCTTCACTTGGTGCTTTTAAAGGTATTTGAATGTGTGTATTTTCCAAGATGAAAATATATTGCTAATAGACCAAATATTTGCATAATAACACCAACAATAACAGCAGTATTTGTGTAAAACTCAGGAATGTTCCTATAGCTTTGAGCACATTGAACAGCTGGTTGCCTTACCTGTTGCTGACCAGAAAAATCTTGAAAGAAAGAGAAAGCATGTAGGTTTTCTTTCTGGTGCCCCTCACTGCGCCCAGTACTGTGTGTGGCAGCCCTTTGAGATAATAGGCTGCAGAGAGGCCATTAGGCACAGATCCAGCACTGGATCATGTAGACAAGTTCCAGCTCCCCAGAGAGGTGAAAGTTACCACACCCAGCCATGCTGGTGGAGAGGTGATTAGGCAAGGTTGATTGCCTTGTCTCCTCTGCAGCCAACAGAGAGAAAAACATCTCCAGAATGAGTTTTGTTTCATCCTGAGGTGGGTGGATAGGAAAGGAGGAATGACTCATCTTCTGGGTTTGCACCTCTGTCTTTATTCACTATGGAGGAAGCTTAGTGATGAGTTATCACAAGGTCCAACCTTGTGAATTGCATGAGACAAGTCACACTCAGAGTACCTGTGGATAACCAAGTCCTTACTGGAGGAGATGGGGCCCTGCAACAACTGTATTCACAAAATTCAGAAAATTTGCAGCCATATTTGAAGACAAAGATTCTGACTCACTTTTTGTTCAGCATCCCTATCTGGGGCTCAAGCCAGAAGGAGATGCAAGAGGCGAGCTTCTTCAAAAAATTTATCTCTCAAACCACACCTCTGGGTTAGCTGAGAGAAATCTGGCAGTCTACTAGCTACTAGGCAGTCTTGTCTTAGTGTTTATTTCTAAGGATAACTGGTTAATAACTACTCAGCACGAGAGACAAGGACAAGAAAAAGGAAAATAAATAAATCAAACACACAAATATACAGAAACCTGAAAAGGCTGATTGATTGACCACTTAGTGAACCACTCAAGTACAGCCTTCAAGAGTCAGATGTTAAGACTCAACTTTGTAAAGGCAAGAGGAAAGAAAAGTATCTTGTGGGAAAGTGATCTTGTTAGAAGTTGAGGGGAGATGTGTGACTGTTTTAAGCTTATTACGTAAGATTTAGGGGAAAAACCAAAAGGATGCATCAAGGTGAACATGGAAGGGACAAGTGTGGAAAAAAAAGGGCTATGGGGATAACCAAAGGAAAATCCTGTGTTATTAGGTGTTGCTCAGTATGCTCACCTGGACAAACTTTGTGCCTGAGCACTATAGTCTCTCCCTTTTCCTTATTAAACTTTGCCCATAGCTATCTGCTATGGGTGTGCCCTCTTCCATGTGTGCAATCTGCCAGCAAGCTTCAAGTCAGACAAGTCAATGAGCAGGACAGGTCTGTGGCTAAGGTGCTGGAGGGACCACAGGTCTGGGTCTGAGTATTTCACCCATGTTTTAAGGAATATGCTGGACATATACTCCCTTGAAAACTGGGATACTTTGGAGAAGGACTAGAAAGAATATCTCCTTCTTCACACAGGGCTTAAATCACTGACAGAAAAAATTATTGTCCCAGATGAATCCTCCCTGATGTTCCAATTTACCCGTGGTGGATCTGTAAGCAGTAACAACTGTTGATAGGAAAAATTCCAAGGCATGAAATTCAAGTTTTTAATTTAAATTTTAAAAGTTAGGAAAAGCTTTCACATAAAAGGAGATTTATTTTTTTTTATTAATCAGATATTCAGTTAAGCTGTTTTGATTTTCTCTGTAGTCAGCAGGACTCTGCTCAATTAGTACTACAGACAACCTAATCTATGGCAGTAATAAAACACCAGAGGAGATTACTATTAGTTTTTGAATAATGCAAAGAACAAATAGTCACTGCTTAATTTTCCATTTGGTTCCACATGAGTTACTACAGGCCTTAAAAAACTGACAGAAATACTCACCAGAGTCAAGTGAAGTTCATGACTTTTGGGACCTTATTGTGTTTTTCCTCTCAGTGTATTTCTCTTATTTACCAGACTGACTCTAGACTATGGTTAATATTATTGATGTCATCTTCTAATAGGTTCTGTAACTATATTTTTCTGGATTCATTTTTTCCTCAGCCATAGCAGAGGTATTTTCAATTGTCCATCTTCTCAGAAAAAGGACTGTTTTGTCTGCAAAAGTCATTTTTTTCTCTCTGATCACAAGTGAGCAAGTTACTACCAGGGAGGTGGGTTTTGATACATTGTTTCCCAGGTGACTTCTCCAGCCTTGATCTATCCAGGAGCCTCTAGATTATAAAGGATTTTTTCCCCATAAAATTTCAGTTCCAATGCTTTCTTTCCATTTCTATATTTTATCATTATCCAACATGTTTATCTTGTAGTTTCAACAGCATTTTGAAGGAAGGGATAAAAAAACCTGAGTGAGGAACATAGAGTACACCACCCTTTCTTGACATGTATTTTGTGTAAGTAGTTCTTGGCTTGATAGTGTTGTATTGATATAAGGCAACTGAATGAAAAACTCATTTAAATGCAAGTGTCTAAATACCAGGAGCTTGCATCTGAAAGAACATTAAAATATATCTCCCAGAGAACAGAGCTACAACTACAGCTATTCTCTTCTTTTTTTCTAGAATCAATAATTTTTCTTTATCTCTTTCATGACTAGATTGAGCAAGGAAATAAATTATATTCCTCTAATGTATCTAGTAGATACATATTGGAGATACATAGAGATATATTGGATTGAGGTCTATAATAAATATTGGAGTTGAGATCACACAGCAGAAACAATAGTTCAGGTTGGGAGGAACATTTGGGGATCATTTAGTCCAGTTCTCTACTTGAAGCAGAGCTCGTTTCAAAGTTACATCAGACTGTTCAGAACTTTGCCTGAGTTTTGAATTTCTGAGGATGGAGGTCTCACAGCCTTATGGGCAGCCCAGACTTGTGCTTCAATCCCCTCGCAGGGGACTTATTTTTCTTACGTTTGTTTGCAATTTCCTTTGCTTCAACCTGAAACCATTGTCTCCTGTCTTCCTTCTGTGCATTCTGAGAAAAGCCTGGCACTGTTTTCTTTAAAACCTCAGTGTCGGAAGTGGATGACCGCGGTTGGCTGCCCTTAAGTCTGCTCTTTTAAAGGCTAAACACACATAGCTCCACCTGGCACTGAAATTATTCAGTGCCTGCAACTCCTGGAGGTGGTGCCAAATGCTGGGGGTGCAAAAAAGAAAAAACACTTCTGCTGTAATAGTGATGGTTATCTTACAATCCTAAATGCAATGGTTTGCTCTCTTAGCCACGTGTCTTGTGAATGGCTTGCAAATATTTTCAGAAAATACCAAGTCACACGTTGGTTTGAGAAATAAAAAGTTACTGTCATAACCAAAACAGTGCTGTCCATCTCTCTTCTTCATATGAGTTACTCTTTTTATTTTAGCCTTCCATTTTGATTTTATGTAAATTATACCCAGGAGAATGGTTGTAATTTCTGCAATGCCCCAAAGCCTGTAGTTTGAGGAATTCTTACTTTACTGCTGAGGAACACCTGGTTCCCAGCACAGCTCTTTGCAGATGTACATCTCTTGTAATACATTTTGTTACTAATAAAGAGCAACATCTCTCATCTATTTGCCATTCTATAAAGACATTAGCAGCCATACAAAAACAATAATAGGCAGGGAACAATTAAAAACCTTTATCCCCAAATAAAAAAACTCCTCCTCCAGAACTATCATTTAATTTCAAATAGTGACTGTGCAGAGCTGAGCTAGACCATGTTTGTGGGTAGCAGTAATTTCTTCTATTAGATCATCCAGTGCATTCATAATCTGCAATATTGTTTTTAAACCTGGTTCATGGAAGTTGGTATCTCACAGAGACTGGCACATAGTGTCCAGCACACCTGCCACTTTAAACGAGACAAAATGCTCTGTGTTCAAAAGAGAGCCTGTCATTTTCCTAAACTCACCTCATCACATAGGAGGACAAATGGAGCAAAGAATAGCTGAGGTTGTAAGGGGTGTCTCTGAATATCATGTAGTCAAACATCAATGCTAATGCAGGATCAGCTAGAGGACTGTGTCCTGTCAGGATCTGAAAAACTCCAGGGCTGGACACTCCAAAACCTCTCTGGGCAATGTGTGCCAGTGCTCATAACAGATAATAATTATTTTCCTTAAGTTAAGATGAAAATTTACTGGTTTAAATTTGCGCCTGCTACCTCTCATCCTGCCAGTGGGCACCACCAAGAAACCTCTCTTCATTTCTTCTCAGGTTAAACAATTTCAGCTCCATGGTCGTGAAAGGTCCTCTAGTCTGCTCAGCACCGTTTTCACTTTTTCCTGGATTCAGTCTGGTATGCTCCTGTCTCCCAGGTGCTGGGGAGCCCTGACCTGGAGCCAGTATTTCAGATGTACCTCAGCAGGGCTGAGAAGACAGGAAGGGTCACTTCCCTCAACCTGCTGGTAGTGTTCTACCTGCTACACCCCAGGATACTGATGATGATTTTTGGCATGCAGGTGCACTTCTGGCTCATAGTCAGCTTGGTGAGCCCTAGACCCCCCAGGTTCTTTTCTGTAGAGCTGATTTCTGGTCAGACAGCCCTCTGACTGTACTGCTTCATGGGATTATGCTTCATATGATACAGGACTTTGCGTTTCCCTTTGCTGAGTTTCATGAGGTTCCTGTCAGCCCATTTCTCCAGCCTGTTGAGGTCCTTCTGGATAGCAATGCAACCCTCTGGTGGATCAGCAACATCCCCCAGTATTTTTATTTCCTTTGCTCTGCCTGTGTTATCTTTGGTTGTCTTTATAAGCTCCCATTTCAAATTGATTTCAAACTTTAACTGTAACCCAGAAATTTATCTGTTCTGACTATTATTCAAAATGTTTCGTTCTGTCCAAATGCTTTTAAGCAGTCTCTGCTTAAAGTTACCAAGCACTCCCTAATGAAGTTATTCAGTATTTTCAGTTTAAAGCAGTACTGCAAATTTTTCCTCTCTGAAATACCTGTAGCTAGTGATTTGTGGGTAATAAAGCAGTCTTGAATTCATCATGAACAGAATAAGGTCACAGTTCTAATACTGTGCTTTTGAATAATTTCAGGCAAGATTTCCTCCCCCTGAGTGCTTTTCTGTATATCAACTTGCTTTGACTCTCTTACCTTACCTCCAGCATATGCCAAGGTGCAAATACTTAACATTACAAATAACTACCAAGTGGCAGCATTTAATGTCAAGTTTATAAATCAGTCCAGAAACTTATTTCTACAAATGCAATTTTTCTTCATTAACTGAGTTGTTGACATTGAGCAACCACCACACTTTACTTAGTTGCTCTAATTAGTTCCTTGGAAGCATTTACCTTTCTCTAGTGGCTAGATGGGAAACCTAGGACCAGAACAGTTGGTAATTTGAATTACACATTTAATCAGACACAAAAGTTGCTTTGAGTGACGGCAAGAACACTTTGTCTATTCAGACCCTCTGACTTTAATAGAATGAAAAGATCTATGACATTCTGGCACTGCATTATTTTACAGGCATAGAGGAAAAACAACTGAACAAAACTTACTGGTTATACAAAAAAGCAGTCTAACTCTGACTGATTATCTGGTTAAGCACTGAATTTTACATAATTCCTGCATAATCCACCGCCTGTAGAAGCAGCAATTTTTGTTCCAATATTTAGGTGTGTATGAATCTGCAAGAGATGTGTAAGTTATTACCAGGTTACTGCTTCTATCTTCATGCCTCTTCCTCTTTGAGATGTAGGAATGGTAATGCAGTTTTTTTCTGAGAAGAAAACAGGAAAATATATGCAAAGATGTTAAATTTTATTAAATAAAGATGGAGCCCTAATATTTTGGAAATACAAAAAGTGGAATTCGGTTATCAAATATTCCTTTTGAAATATCCACAGATGGGTTGTTTTCTAAATAAATGGTATAGTCAAGCTCTAACTCTGGCAAGTGAATTTTACTTGCAATTCTATGCCACATCTTTTGATATTCCCCGTTCTTCTAAATTTTTTAGCAGCTGAACTTTCTTGAATAATTCTTCCTAGGTCTTGTCTATGTGCAAGCTGAACAGCACATAGGGCTAGTACATCCATTAAATAGAATCTCACTGGCAAAAATCGTTCTACTGTCAGGACATATTTTGTTCCTTATTCCTAAACAAAAAAACTTGAGTTGTTTTGGGGTTTTTTTTTTTCTTTGATGAAGCAAAACTTTAAGGTCTTCACATGTAATTTTACCTTTCTGCTGGTACTTCAAGAAAATCTCAGCTAAGGAGGTTTTCTTCTCTACATTTCCATTACTGTTTATCAGGCAACACCAACCCTGTTGCTGATGGATATCAGATTATGCTCCAAATTTTTCTGCACAAGAAATTGCAGGGTTTAGCCTCTAAACTCAGTGGAGTGTCCTAACTCTCCTTTCCCTGTGTAATAGCAAAGATGTGGAGCTCATTTTTATTTTGGACAGAAAACAAAAGAAATCATGGTTTCATGTAAAAAAACTGTAAAAAACAGTTGCCAATTTTTCTCCAGCTTCCAGTTCTTCAGTTGAAAGCAGACCCACTCTTTAACACCTCTTGCTGAAATGGTGCCAGTTGAATTCCCAGGGAGACCTTGGGTTTTTTTACCTCTTCTTAGAAAATAGTAACGAATAAATTTGAGAATATTGCTTTAGTCAGCTTTTCTATTTACTTTCCCCAAACACATTTCTTAACAAGATGCTAACATATTTGGCCTTTCATTTGCTGTCATTCCTGCAGGATTTAAAGTCTGCAAGAACATTTACCTGAATTTCTGTACACAGCAATTATTTCAAATTGTAAAGTTAAGACAGATTTGTTAGAGGGAGGCCAAAAATTGTATTAAAATGAAAAGAACAAGCTAATGAATCTGTGTGGGCTCTTTATTGACAGTTTTATGCTTTCTGGCAAGAACCATGGAGAGAAAAATAATACCTTGCACTGCAGTAATGTTTTCTGTCTTAGCACCAAGAGAAAGTTTTACAAACTTTGAACAGCAGAAATGCTCAAATCTTCTGGCTTTGGGTAACCCAAGAGGATATAAATTTTCTTTTAATAGAGTTAGAGCTTTGCCTCTGTTGGGAGCACAAACATCAGGTCACAGATCTCTTCTAGTTGCAAGAGATCATAGTGATATGCCTGTAGCACTTGGCTGACCACACTGTCCATGGGCTGCTCTTCCCACCAGAGCCAGGAGAGGCACTTGGATGGCCTTGGGGCTGCTCTTCCTGCTCTTGTATTGCTTCCAGGGAGGAAAAGATAAAGCTACTGCAGAAAGTGCATGGCCACTAACAGCTAAATCTAGGACAAATGCAAACTGACAGGATACCCAGCAGCTTCTGTTGGGTGGGCAAGGGGAGGTCATTCCATTGCCTCTGAAACCACAGAGGATGTCAGAGCTGCCACCTTTTTGGGAACAGATATTCATATCTACTTTGATTTGTTTTTTTCAAACAAAAATAAATCTTGTTTGATTTCTGCAATGGGTATTTGGGACAGATACTCTCTTCCTTTTGCTTTGGACAGTTCATGGGGTATTATGGGGTATTTTCTCTGATGCCTGCTACTTCTATCCACTTCACAAGACCAAAACACATGCCATGGTCCCTCGAGAAACCAGATGGAAAGCTATCTACTAGAAAGGAGCATAAAAGACATATCAAATAAAGTACTCAGGGCAGTTGGCAGTAGGGGAGAGATATGCAGAATAACAATGACTCAGAGAGGAGTTTTATAGGCAGCAGGGAAATGCTGCATCAAGGGAAGAAAATGTTTACAATTATAAATGATTAATAAGCATGCCAATTTTCTACCTCATAATTTTGATCAACTCCTCTGCAGCCAGCTTGCCATCTAACATGCTCTCTGCATTGCATAACAAAGCCAGGTTTGTTCTACTGCAGCCAAGGTAATAGAAAGTTTCTGCAAGTCCCCTGAGTAGCTTGCATTTTTGTCTCAAGAGAAGTAAGAGACCTGGTGTCCAGAGCCTGCTACTTGGTTGGTATTTTCCACACAGGTGTCACTCCTGAAAGCTCAACAGGTTTTCCTCTCCATGGGTTCTCTGCCAGCACCCAAAGCTTGGTGTCCCTGGTGGCAGAGGAAAAGACAGGGCATGGGTCCATGCTCAGCAGCTCCTGGAGCTCCCCAAAACTGACAAAGGTAATTTTTGGTCGCCTGAGGAACCCCTAAGGGTCCTTAGTTTTATAAAGCTGGAGAAACGACCCAGCAGGTGAGGATCCACAGCATCTCTGCTTCTTGGGGAAGATCCAAAGCTCTAGGGATCCCCAGAGAGAGTCCATGTTGAAGTCCTCCTCAGCCTCTTGCTGGAATACAAACAAAAACTGTGAGGAGGTGCAGCTGAGTGTGCTGCCTGTGCCCTGAAAGGTATGAGGTTGCATCAGTTCCTTACCTGTTTCTAACTGTGTGGATTAGCTGGCAGGATCTATCCCATGAAGTGGAATTCCTTCCCTATTTGAGTGGGATCCCAGACATTTGTGTGCAGTGTAAATGTGGGTGTCCTCTGCTGCATTCATTTTGTCCTCTGGAGATAGGCTGACAGACAGACAGATACATGCAGTCCCAGTTTATATTTATATAATGTATAAGCAATGTTAAGCAGCCATTACTTCTGATAAACTCAAGTTCTTTCCTGATTAAAGAGCATCAAGTTTATATTTCTCTCTGTGAATAAAATTGCAAGGCATTCAGTAACAAATCTGTAATCTAATCTCTTCTGGAACATCCCATAAAATTTTTCCAGTCAATTTCCAGACTGTCACAAATTCACTAATGCCTTAATTTTCACAGAAATAGGAGAGACTATGTATTTTCATCATGTATTAATGGAAGATAAATTTTACACCAAACAATTGAATTTATAATTTTATAGGGAAAAAATGTTTTTTTGAAAAGTAAAGTTTCACTCAGATGATTGATCTGAACTCAAGCATATTTCAATAAACATGAAGAAATTAATAGTGCAGGTGATAAACAGCACTGTCTATTCCAAAAATGTTCTAAATAAATGCAGTTAATAATTTTCTGTGATTGAATTAATGACTTGCAATGAAAGGACTGATGAATTCATATGACATCTTGGAGAACATAGCAGAAGAATCAGGCTTCGGCTTGACCCTTCATCCATCATGTCTGAGCTCCCTGTAACATTTTATGATGGGATATACCTCTCCAGGTTCTGAACACACTTGCTGCTGGTTTATGAGAAGGTAATTCAGCTGAAGTTTCATTCATATATTTGCAAAAGGAGTGTAATAACTTCAGATTGCCCTCCTGCTTATTTGTCCTGAAAGGGCAAACAGAGGAACAATGAACAAGCACTCACTTGTTGGATGGCACAATACAGACAAAAAGCCCCAATACATTTTGCCAGTAAAGAAAACCCAAGGCTAAGAGCTGGGTGAATTTGATACAAATTAGACCAGATTTGGGGTAGTGAACATAAGTGTCCAGAGCTTCTGTGGATTTGATTTTCTTCCCTCTTGCACCCTTTCTGTCTGGTGCTTGGATGAAGCAATACTGGTCCCTGATATGTCTGTATCAATCACACTGGACAACAACTGCTCTTGGAAAGGAATAAAATCCAGATGCTATTTTTCTGGCTTCCCCAGTGTAATAGGACTGAAATTCTGGGATTGCATGACAAATTTTATCTTTTACACGTACAAATACACAGTATTTTTCCAAAACTCTGTTATGAGAAGAAACATTAAAAAATAAGAACACCCCAAATAAAAAAGAAACAAAACAAACAAACAAAACAACAGAAGAAAAGGAAAAAAAATCTACAAACATAAAAACCACCTGATTCCAAACCTTACAAGTGGTTCAAAAGACACTGATGATAATTGCTAAAATACCAGGTAAACCTGCCTCAGTTTCAACAAGCAAGACTAGAACAAATGAGAATAACAGGAGGTTCTGCTGTCCCTTCTTTCCTTGAAAACCTGCCCTCCTGGGAACACCCAGTTCAATTCATGGCACATTGACTCAGGAATTCCTTCTCTGAATTCAAAGGCTTTTCATGCTGTTTACTGCATTGTGAGTTTCTCAGCTGAATCTTTTAATCTCACCCACAAAGATGTTTAAAATGGAGTGAGATTTCTAATACAGCAGAGGTTATTTCTGTGTCCCTGGCTAAGCAGCAAAACATCATCCCCTGCTGCTGTGCCGTGCCACTCTGCAGGCTGACTGAGAGTCCCTGCCACAGGAGGAGATGCACTTCACTAGCTTTGTCTGTTTACAATACACGGTATTTTGCCCAGAGGTTTAAGAAAATGTATTGTATAAAATTTTTATTAATCCCATTCCTTATATCTTGGGGCTTGCTGCATGTTGATAATGATCTCTGCTTATGGGCCAGTGTGGACATGAAAACACATCAGGAGCTGGCACTGTAAGCCTCTAGAGGAAATCTGGATCTGAATATAAACACCATGCCTTGTTTCATCTACAAATAATTTATAGGGTTTTAGTGAGCGCATTCCAGACAATTAGAAAATGTGCTTTTTTGCTTCTACATTGTGCAAGTAGAGTGAGAAACAGAACTTGTAGCTGGAATGTGGACAAAAGGTACTTATGGATGTATTTCATGCTGAAATACACTGTACACATGACTCTTAGTCATGTACTTTGATTACCCTGACTTTTCTCCTTGTCCATCCTCTCTCCTCTACTTCCATATCCTTTTCCTGCAAGATCCCTTTGGATGCAAGGGGTAATTCTTTCTGTTCTATTCCCCTCAGTAACACATCAAGTAGTCCAAGAATATTAAAAAACTGCAAACCTCAGTGTTCTGGTTTTGATTGGGATAAAATTAATTTTTTTCCTTGTATCTGGTGTAGGGGGTGAGATTAATGTTGATATCACACTGTTAGAGTTGTTGCTGAGCAGTGCTGACACTAAATCAAGGATATTTTCAGCTTCTCATAATCCTAGAAAAGAGGGTGAGGAGGGAGAGATCAAGAAGCTGAGAAGGGACACAGGCAGGACAGCTGACCCAAACTGGCCAAAGGAATATTCCATGCCATATGACATCATGATGATCAATAAAATTAGTGGGAGTTTGCTGAGGGATACCAGGCCATTGCTTAGGCACTGACTGGGTATAAGTCAGCGTGTGAGGAGCAATTGCTTTGTTCATTATCTGTTTTGTGTATTCTTTTATCATTATTCTTAGTATTTTTCTCACCATTTTTTGTCCTATTAAACTGCCTATATCTCCCTGGTAAAAATAAGTGGGAGAAACAGATTTTGTCCTTCACAGTCCCCTAACCATTAAAATTTGCAGAGGAAATATCCGAAAATAAGAATGTAGACTCCCCAACACAGGTTATAGTCTTGTCTCTTTAAAAGAATTAATTAATGATTCATCAGACTTTTATTTCAGATATTTGTAGACCTTCAATAAAAGCAAGTAAATATATAATAGAGCTGCCTGTAACAACATTAATCTTTCATTAATTTGATTTCTCCATGGATATTATATTTTTACAATGCATTACAGTGTATGAGTAATTAGTCTTCCTTCACTTTAGAAGTTCTAATCTTTCAGGTGCAATTGTGCACTGAAGAATGGAACAAAACCAATTATAAATTGAAAATAAACATTTGAAGTGGTTCCCCAAACAAAATTGACTGATGACTCTTTTCCTCTTTAGAGCTGCAATTGATGCTGATAATGAGGACCGTGGTCAAGCATGGTCTGTGCTCCCATTCCAGGTATCAAAGCTCATTACCTGGGGCTTCACCTGAACAAAGTTACTGCAGAGTATTCCAGCAGCTCCAGCAGTTCTGCTCTAGCCCTCATCTGGGCTTTCTTGTGAGAAGGTCCCTTGACTCTACTGCCCCTTGACTCACCTGCCTTAGTTCAAGCATGAACTTACAACAAAGATTGCCTATCAGAAACAGTTCTCTTCCAGTTATATCAGTTTGGGAGACAATGGGATATAGGAGATAAACTATAATGAATTTATGCTGCTAAGACTAGGAAATATGTAAATGATGCAATGGTTGCAAATATTGACCAAGATGTTGTTTTGGTTTGTTTGCAGTCAAAATTTCTTTTGTCTCGAATATCACACACATTTAAAGTTGTCGTGAGTGTAATAAGCAGGTAGCATGTAAGTATTTCTGGTAGGACCATGGATACACTTTTTTCCCAGGAGTGAAAATTGCAATACATGAGTGAAATTTAAGAGGGATTTTCTTGTTTGCTCCTGATCTGTTCAGAGGAATGTGTCTCTTCAGTTTGGAGAGATGTTTCTGCAAACATTGCTTTGGTTCTGGAAGTTTATGTCAGTGGCATTGAAGGGATTCAATACTTGAAACAAATGTCTTGTTGAGAGGGGAGCATGGATGAACAGTTGTCTCTGCTTCCACTGGAGAGCTGAATGGACAGGCAGCCTGAACAAGCAGAGGAGGCTGTCCAGGTGCCTGGAGAATTTTCCCACTCCTGATGAGGGAAGTTTGCATGAATCATCAACTGTTTCAAGTTGCAAGAATCCCTTCTGGGAGAGTAATTACATCTCTTAGATGAATCACATTTCTGCTAGCCACACCTTTCTTCCTCCAGATAGATTTTCCTATGGAGTTATCCTTTTAGTTTTCAAAACTTAGCTTTCCAGCAGTATGTGCTGGGGGATTACATGCTCATTTGTGGAGGATTCATGTATTTTTACTTTAATGCTGCATACATCCAAAAATGTGAGTAAGCCAGTCACTGATTTTTTATCAAGTTTGCCTTTCTTTATTAAATGTGAACAGACTTTTGAGTTCAGCAAGGATACTATGAGTAGCATGCTCTGTTTTAATGTGGTTGCACAATTTCAGTTAAAAACTCTTCTTCTGGGTTTTAAGAGCTTTCAGTTCAGTAGAGAATATTAAAATCCTGCACATATCAAAGTATGTTCCTTTTCCAGCCATGGCTATCTCAAGCTTGGGCAGTGTCTTCCCCCATGCAAATGTAGGAAAGGAAGCCCCAAAGTCCAATCTAACATACAGGAGAAAGGACACCTTTGGTCTCTCCCACAGCAGGAATTACTGAAGAAGCAAAAGAGCTGTTATTGTGACAATTTGAAGCAAATCTTCCAAGAAGTTCAATGCACTTTTTAATGGACATTTTATCCAAGCTTATCTGTCTGTATGTCTTAACATTCATCTGCTTTTTTTGTATACTCTCTATTCATTGTAAGTTCTGGTCCCTCTTATTCCCTGTTTTTCTAGTCTAACGTTGTTTCTCAGTGCTTCTTTCTGTTCATCTTTGCTTTGCTCTCTTCCAAAACTGAAGATGAAGGAATTGAAGCCGTTGTCTATAATGACGCCAACAAAAAAGAAGCATGACATGAAAATTTGCTTTTGAAAGATAGATATTGGAAGCTTCATTGGAAACTCCAGATAAACATTACAGGGGCATTAAAGGAACACAATTTTCCAAAGGCTGTTCTGTCTAGTAACAGGCTTTGCTGTTGGCAAAATATTTCCTTGGAGCCTAGGTATTCAGCCCATCTGTCTTTCTCTCTTTTCTCTAACAATGCCTTCCCCATTTGTCATGGAGAATCCTGTGGAGATAAACTTTAAAACATTAGTGGCAGATGATTCAAGCAGAAGCATTTGATTTGAAGCATGATATGAAGCTGTCATACTAAACACTGTATTCTCCCTGTAATCCTTCCACAGAAGTTAATGACATTAACCAACCTAAGTGGAAAAAGTTGCACTTCACATTGCTTCTTTGGCTTAACAATGGCCTAATGTCATAGTCCATTTGGATTTCTCAATTTTACAGGACAATATGCTCCCTTTATCAAACTTTTATGAGTCCATTAGGAAAGAAAACAAACACATCAAACAGCGGCCAAACATTTAAATTCATTATTGGTTTCTTAATTCAGAATGTTTTGTAATTTGTAATTCATAACCCCTGCACCTACTAGACAGCTGGCTGATGGTGAAGGTGCTTCCTCCTCCATCAAGTTGTGGGTATCCCCTCCATCACACCTGGAAGCATGAAAACCTCAGCATTCTGGCTGCTCTTGGATCTCCTTCAGAAGCTTCTTGAGTGAGCTGACACATCCCTTTCACCTTGCACATTTGGTCTCTACCATTTCTCTAAGTTAGTGGATTCTGAAGGAACAGACAGGCATTGAATAGGCAAGGATGAGAGCATGAGAGCTGCAGGTGACAACAGCTGTGTGACCTTTATCTTTCCCTGTCCATTGTGTCCCATGTGTTGCTCTTGCTTTGACATAGTGGCAAGGATCCCAGCACACAATGGGCCAGGGCTGTGTGCCAGCTGAAACCAAAGGTGGAACTGAGTGAGTAGTCACACTGAATTATTTCTGAACCAGAAGCAGTGCTCCAACAGAAGTGTAGTGGGAGAACGGAACGGAACGGAACGGAACGGAACGGAACGGAACGGAACAGAATAGAATAGAATAGAATAGAATAGAATAG
>VZUI01004807.1:0-31812 GCA_013401135.1 Cettia cetti
AGATAGATAGATAGATAGATAGATAGATAGATAGATAGATAGATAGATAGATAGATAGATAGATAGATAGATAGATAAACAGAGCTGGGAGGGAATCAGCAAGGATCCTAGTTAAATTATCTGCTTTGAGGTGTAAAATTCCAGGGTCAATTGTATCACCAAAAGGAATTTTAGTGAAATACTGACTGGGTTTGGAAATACTCCTTTCCTTTCCCAAGGTAATCCAATAGTTTGTGAGTTTAAGAGTGTTTTTTATCCAGAGGAGGTGAGACTGCATCTTATGCCCACTAAACATTGCTCACAACCACCCAGAAAATTTTGGCTGCATGAGGAATCATCCAATATCTTAGAATAGCCTCTGGGCCAGGGTCACTTCTTTAATCTCAGCTGTTCTAAATATTATTTTCATGAGACACATCATTCCTTTTATGCAACTAATCCCTGGAAGTGTTTGCTTGGCTGCTTTTGCTGATCTTACATGAAACAAACTATTTTTAAAGTTCTTGTTCTGGGTCCTGTTTTTTTATCAGAAATGCTCAGGAAATGTAGCAGAAACACGTTATTTATCAAATATAATTTCTGTGTGTAATGTTTATGTGTAATTTATGTATTTATTTATTTATGGTCCCTTTTCAGGTTATGTAAAGGTGGCTTATCCACCAAAGCCCAGACTGGTGATTTTTGTTTTAATTGGGGTTTTGATGACACTTCATATCCTCAAGCCTGTTTCATTATAGGATTTTTAGATAGGCCACATTTAAGCTCCCAAAGATGGATGGCCTAGAAAATCTCCAGAGAACTGCTCTGACAGCAAATTCTCCTGTTAGGATTTTGCAGGTTCTTGCAAATCTGCACTTGACTATCCTCACTATCTAGCTGCATTCATTTTAGCAGATTGAAGATTTTATTATTAAATTTATGGAGTTTTTTTTCTGCAGGGTGCTTAATACTAATCAAATATCCCTTAAATTCTTAGAACTAAACAGATTGGGTTTCCCTGAAAGTTATCCCTGCAGGTGAGATTTTCCAAGGTGTTCAGTGTTTTCATGGCTGTTCCACATTTTCAACATGCATTTGGATCTACTGCCAGGAGGACTTGGCACCAAAGGCACTGAGATAGGGTTGCAAGGGGATACACCCTTATCCTCTGCAGCATTCCTACCTGGAATTAGGGCATTACATCAGACCTTTCCACTTTCCACACTCATGTTTTTAATGCTGCTGTCTCTGCTAGAATCCAGTGCTGACAAACCATAAAACAGGAATGGAGAAGAAGAGCAAGATCACTTGTTAACATGCAGAAATTATTAATGAGGATACAGATCAAATAAAATTTAGTGGAAGGGAAAATAAATTAAAACTGACACCAACAGATGTTTATGAACAATGGACAGAAAAGAGACTGTAAAGATTTACTGTGTCTTACACAACATCAAGAAGAGACGAACCAGTGAAATTAAATGGCAGCAGCCAAAGGAAGGGATGATAGGGAATATTTTTTTTCCCAGAACACATAATTAATTTGTGATGCATCTGCTATGAATTACTATGAGGTCAAATTAGCAGGACTCAAAAACACTCAGCTGTTTCTGTCAATAAGAATATCCAGATACTTTTAACTATGAATAAAATGTAAGAGGGAATTACTCTAAATGCTGAGACAACTTCTACCATAAACTATGTATTATCCTCTGAAAGCCCAGACAGTCAAGCACTACAAAACTATCATGTGAAGAGTATTTTCTTGAAGAAAAAGTGAAGTAGAGGGTGTTCTGGGTCTGTCTTTTAAATAAGAACTAAAGTAACCTGAAAACAGATAGGGGAAGAAAGGTAAATGGTCATACTGAAAACATTAAAAGTCAAAGGCAAACCCCAGAGGCAATGCAAAAAGGTCAAGGGTCATCCAGAATGGTCAAAGGTCATACCAAAAAGCAGAAAGTTATCAGAAAGGTCAAAGGTTACTGAAAATGTTGAGGGTCACTGACATTTCAAAGGCCACTAGAGATGTAAAAAGTCACTACCACATCAAAGATTACGTAAAGGTAAAATGTCAAGGACAGGTCAAAGGTTACACAATGGTCTCTCACAATGTCAAAGGTCATCAAAAATTCAAGGATTAGCCTGAAATGTAAAGTGATCCAAAAGATCATGGGTCACAGAAAGGTCAAAGGTCTCCCTGACTGAATTTTTTTTCCTGAAAGGTCAAAGTCACCCCAACATTCCAAAGGTGGAAGACCAACCAAATGTAGAAGGTCATCCCAGGAGATCAAAGGTCATCTCAACAGGCCAAAAGTCATCCTGAAAAGTCAAAATTCACTGAAAGGGTCAAATACTCCTCCTGAGGGTCAAAGATCACTGAGAGGTCAAAATTAATCCCCAAATTCAAAAGGCCTTTGAAGCAAAATATTCTTTGGGATGCAAGGGGTTGTGTACACACTGAGATGTAATTATACAATCAATTGTAATTCATTACAAAAGTTAGATATACATCCTGCTGAAATATTAATAAAATTAATATATAGAATGATACAGAGAGGGGACAGCAGGACAATTGCAGTATTTTGGATAGTAACCAGCCTCTGGATTGACTATAAACCCTGGCCTTGTTGCACACAGAGCCAGGTTTGGTACCTAAGAATTTACTCATGCTTCTGACAGTGCTGCCTTAATAATGAGGAAGAAAATATTTTGCTTCAAAGGCCTTTTGAAAGCCAATACCTTAAATATAATTGTGCTGGAAGTACTCCCCTGATTTTCTTTCATAAGGTGACTGGCTCTGTGAATAGTGAGAAAGCAGAAATCCATTGCTGGCAATTACTCCAAACAGCTGTACCAACCAATTTGTATGCTGGGAGGCTTGTAAATTATGTTCTGCCATTAACCTGGCTCAATTATTCAGAGCTGACACGTCAAGCTTTTAACCAGCTACAAAGGCAGCAAGGCCAGATGCTCTTTCTGAGAGAAAATTGTAAAGGAGGAGAAAGTGTGCTGTCATGTCACTCCATGTTGTGCCAGACCAAGAGAAAACATTCTTAAAGGAATAATCCAAAAAGACTGAATAAACAAGGTTCTTTGTTCTTCTGAAGGTCTGATTATAAAATCAGGGACTTTAGTGGTGTAAATCAATTGTCCTGTCCCTCCAAAATCAACTCCCACCTCTTGTACAGTGTTTTCAGTCCTCAGGCTTCAAACCTTGGCCAGGTGCTGCTCTAAGGTTTGCAAAACCACTGCATTGGAGGGGAAGATGCAGGTTACTCCTGCCCAGGAGCAGTTCTCAGCTTGAAGACAATGGATGAGCCAGGGCTGGGGACACTTCTGTCCCTCCTGTGTGCCAAGACCATCCCTTATCTTGCTTGGCAGTAGGGATGGAAAGGCTTTCAGGTTTGCTGCTGGCTGAGAGTACCTCACAGGGGAGCACTGTTTCAGAAAACAAGACTTTGAGGAGATGCTGGCTGCAGTTTTCAAGGTGCACCAAGGGCACAGGCACGCCTGCTCCACTGGGTCTGGGGAGGTTTGGGAACCAAGTGCATTCATGTCTCTTTTAGTGTTCCAGATGGGAACCAGATGACTCCTTTCTCCCATGATCTGCCTTATCACCTCATTACATGATCTGTGTGTCTCCTCACATAACTCACAACTTTTAAAAAGTCCACCAGCCCGTGGAGATGGAAAAGAGCAAAGCAAGATGTCACAGGGTTACAGGGGCACAGGGGTGGGGCTTAATATTACATTTAATAGGACAACTCCTGCAGCAGTCCTTTCACACCTCTCCTACTGCATACAACATTTTCTGGCTCTGTGCTCAAGGCAGACTTCATTTACCCTGGTGAATGGAATCCTAATTTCTCTCAACCTCCCTGAAGTACTTCCAGGTTTATTCTGAGGTGAGGGAAGAACCTGATACTGACTTTTGGAAAACAAATGAATTTGCTACATTGTGGGAATTTTCATACACGATATATCCATCAGTTTTCCTTTCTGACTAACATTTGGCAAGATGTACCAGTCAAAATTTTTTAATTCAAACCAAATTGTTTGTTATTTTTTCCAAGCCACACATTAACTGTCAGCACAAAAGTTTCCTCACTGCCTCTGTGGGCTCCCACATGTAGCTACCCTATGACATATTTTAAGGAACAGCCCTGGCTCTTGGAGAAGCTCAAATCCACTGAGGCAAGAATGTGAAAACACAGCTGGGCCCAGCAGCTTCTGCTGCTGCAGTAAATCCCTTTGCCTCTCCACATCTCTCTCCCTGAAAATCTTTAGAGGTGAAATAATGAGTTTTCCTTCTCATTGCAGTTCTGTTTTGGCACTAAAAAACCTTCTTGAGGCAAGGACAGTTTGGCGTATTTTCCTTGTCTGCCCATCAAGCTCTTAAAAAATTAACTTATTAATCATCTGAACATTCACCTCTGCTGCACTTGCTGGCCAGAAGCTCCCATAGGTGGTTATTTTAAATATGAGTCTGATTTTGTTGAAGACTCTTGAATTAAAAAAAAAAAAACAAACAACAATCTGAAGTATGGACAAATGCACCTTGTCCTAATTACTGCCTAGTAGTGTATTTTTAAAGCAGTCAGCTGAGCTTCTAGGTTAAACTTCAATAATTTGCTTACTTCATAAAAAAACCCAACCAAATAAAAAACAAACAAACAAAAAAACCAACTCTGACAAGCCCCACATTCATCATGTAGTTTATCTGAGGTCTCCTCTTAGAGCAAAACATTGCTTGCAAGAAGGAAGAGAAGTTTGCAGCTCAATTGTTTTGTAACAGATGTATGGATGGAAAAAGTTACTAACTGGGAGTGTTCTCTCCTTGGAGCCTGGCGTTGCTATTAGCGCTGGTCTGTGGGGTGTAGCTTTCCTCTTGGGCTCCTGTGTTTGCTTTGCTTGTTGCTTTCCTCTTCCTTTTGGTCAGGAGCCTTTTTACGACCTGGCAAAGCAACACTGAGCAGCGGCACCGAATCTGCAGGACAAAAATGAGCCTTTGCCTTAAATATCCCAGAGACAAATGGAGGTGAGTAGGAACAAGTCTGGGCTGGGGAATTGCTGTGGGTTTGCTGTTCAGAGGTTATTAGCAGCTGGTACGTTGGGTTTGTTTGGGGTTTTTCCCCCTGTTTGGCTGCAATGTTGAGAATTTAAAATCAGGCAAGGAATTATGGTGGAGTTGTAACTGCATCCAGGCCTCGGGTAGGGATTACAGAGCTGGTTGGGACAGGAATCCTTTGAGCAGGGTTTCCTGGGCCTTCATGGCAGACTCAAACACATTTTCCCTCCTCCTTTTCCCTGGTCTCGCAGAGTGTCTCTGTGCTTCTGATTCCCTGTGCACACTACACCTGATGAGAGCATTTACCCTGCTCCCATCACCTTCCTGTACCTCATATATAATGCAGAGGTTGTATTTGCTCAGCTGTATTGAATCCTGCTATAAAAGCAGGGTGCAGAGGGCAGGATCTGGATGCACAGTGAATCTCTGTAACTAATAAAATACAGCACCTGCCCTGCTGGAAGTGTCAGTGTGAAACCAGACTTGACAGGGTAAGTGATCCCAGTTCATAATCCTATAATGCTGGTACAGTTTGGTGGTACTGGCATAAAAGTGGTACTGAGAGCTAAGCTGGACTTTGAGATAAATTTAAAATGGTGTTTTTGAAGGAAGATTGCTCTGTACAGGAATTGATGACATGCAGATCTTTTACTCATAGGGTGTCATACCCAGCAGTTGGGTGGATGAAAATGATTTTGTGTTGTACAAACAAGACTCCACATGAGTCAAAAATAGGTAATTAAAGACTAAACATTCTTGACATTCCTTTCTGTTTTCTAAGTTATGTTTTAAGAAACTTGAAATTATTGAGATGAAGCATTTTTTTCTGTACTGTTCAATGAGTATTTCTAATATCAAACTTTTAGGTTACATTAGTTTTGCATGCACACCTATGGTATATTGGTTTCCTGCTGGTTTTTTATGGGGTTTGGAGCCAGGTTTCCTAATTGAACTTCCAAAAAAGTAAACATTGTTATTTCCTTTTTGCTGATAATTCAATCTTATGTCTATTTAAAAGTTTTCTAGGAAAAATACTGATAGTAAACAATTGCATGTCAGAGATCCTAGGGCTAGTTCATATATGAAACAGAGTGAACATATTCCTAAAAAATTTTGTAGAATCTACAAACGTTTAAGATATTTTCCTCTTCAGATTGCAGAGACAGGACTCTGCCCCCTCATGCTGTAAAGTACCAGAAAGCAGAATTGTGTTTTGGTGCATGAAGGAAATGTAACTTCTGAGGGGACACTAACACAGCAAGGGTGTCAGAGAGGGACAGCCTCGAACTGGGGATTTAAAAATTATCTTTCTCTTGGTTACCTCTGGCTTCTCCCTCCTGTCTCATGCAGACCCAATGTTCCTTGGTTCCAAAGTGCTCTGGCTTTATTCATCCCTGTCCATAGCAAAGAGTTCCCTGCAGCAGATGGAAGATTTTACGTGTCCATACCAGAGCTCACAGTATGACTGTTCACTGGATTCATGGAAATGTTGACTTTAGCTGCCTTTTGGTTGGCAAACCCAAGCCCAGACAGCTGAGTCACTCCACACAAAGCAGCAGCTTTCAACATTTGCTATTCCAAAATACAACCTTCTTCTTTCACCAAGGCTTCCAGGACATTTCTTGCTGCAAAACTTTGCTTTTCATATGCTACACTGAGACAAAAACAGGCAGCTACACACTTGGTAACAAGAGAAGAAAGTTCTGTGTCAGGAACAAACCCAGAAGGGAGGCCTGTTTAAAACCTTGAACCACAGACACAGAGAAAAGAATTAAAAATAACCTGAACAGTTATTTTCACAACCTGATTTTATGTAAGGGTGTATTGCTACCGGCTTTTCAGTTGCTCTTTTTGGAGAACTTGAAATGCTGCCCACAGCCTGTGTATAATCTGAAGGGGCAGGTTTTGGGCACATGGAAATAACCTATTGCAGTCATCAAAGCTACATCAAGGTACCCAAGGTGATGTAGGACCAGCCACCCCTCCTCTCCTGAGCTCTCAGCTGGAGCACAGGCCTTGGATTTCTGCTGTGAGCATTTCATGCTTGCAAGTCCCTCTGCTACTGAGTCATTCTGACTGGATATCGTATTAGTTATTTTAGATTATTTTAATAATTATTCTACTCTGAAAAAAAGGCAGAATCCTGTTAATTGTAGAATCCAGAGACTAAGAAAAATAGAATATGAGGAAGAGTACACAAAATATCCACCTGTAAAATAGAAATGTGCTGGGGAGTCAGTGGAGAGTGAGGAGAAAGAAACATCAGAGCAGCCAACTAGAAAAAAAAGGCCAGCATAAGACTTGATAGTCACAGGAAGGTCAATAATACTGCTTTGAAACCTCTCAGTTGGAACACATTTCAGAAGAGCCACCTAGTTTCAAAGAAAGCTGTCAAAACAGCAAATGGAAGTCAGCAGGCAAATTTGAACAGGTGATATCTTAGAAACAGAGGAAAACTATACCTATAAGTAATATCTGACATGTCAGAAAGTAAAATACTTTTAAAAGTAAAACATTTAGAATGGGCAAAAACTGAATTTGAAAATCTTCCATCCTGTGTTTTACTACCTGCTGCTGGAGATCTGACAGCCATTTAAATTATTTTTCAAGCTCATTTAAGAAAAAAAAAAAAAAAAAGGCTTGCTTTCCCATCCCATCAATTAGAGAAAAATCATCACATCATTTTATGTTGAGAGTTAGTTGATGAATGTCGTGTCATATATCACTGCCTCTGCATCTGACAGGAATCAAAGCAGACACTTTGAAAGGCAAGTGTCTTTGAACTGCTAATTATGCTTAACAAAGAAAGTGTTTCACATGTTGCTTCTTAATGAAATTTCTGCTTTTACCTTAGAGGTTTTTCTGCCATTTTATTTCTGGACAGCATGAAATTATGTTGAAACTAAGAGTAATCTATTTATTTCTGATTATACTATGATGTTTTAAAAAGTGGGGGAAATATTCTGTTTCTTGCATAACCAAAGGATTCTGGAGATTTATTGAGAAATAGTGGCAAAGGTAACCCCTGATAATATGTTTCTCTTTGGATATATGATATTACAGGCATCTGTGAAAGTCCTGACTGTGAGAATAGTATTTTAGCTCTCTTTCTACCCCCAGGAACTTCTTCTTCTTTTTCAACTTTCTTTTTGGGGTTTTAGAGCAGTGTAAAATACCCAGACAAAATCTGCATCAAATAAAATCTTCTCAAACAAGAGCAATTACCAAACAGGAGGATAAGTTGTAGGGAGAAAAAGATAACAAGTGTTGGGCCAGCAATTTGGCATTGTCTCTAATTCCACTACACTTAGATGCTTTGCATAAGGTTCAAAAAAGAAAGAAAACCAATCAATCAAAATAAAACCAGCAAAACCCAAACAAACAACAAACACCCAGATTGCAGTGCAACCTCTCAGAGCCTCAAATCTTTTGACTTACATCCTTCTCTAATCTTAAAGTCTCTGAAATGATGCCAAAAAGTAAAACTCTACAAGTCCTGGGTTAGGAAGCAAGTGGTGTCTATGTGTCTGCTCTGCTTTGATCTGCCAGACTAGAGATTGTTTTGTATAGTCAACATCCAGCCATATCTTTCAAATTAGGAATCTTCAGTCTAGGAAAATACTGGAAAATGAGGCTATGAAGAAAGTCCCACTAATGTAGAGAGCTGCTGACAAGTCAGGAATTGATGGTAAAAACTGCAGTACCTGATATGAATAAATAAGTTTTACAGTGTTACTCTCCATCACTGGAATAATGGATTTTCCTACTGTTAGCCAAAGCAGAATTATTTTTTTAAAAGCAGAGTTATTTTTTTAAATTGTAATATTCTCTGATTTATATTCCATGAAGTGAAGAAGGGGATGCAAGATTTGTGCTAGCTCCTCAAACTGTATGAGACAATCTAAGCTCAAGAGTGTTGATTCTCATTTTCCTTAAAACTACTTTTAAAAAGCTTTACATATACAGGCTGAATAAAAATGACCATCAGGCTTGTTAACCATTTTAGAATTGTTCCTTTCCATTGCCACTTTGTCCCACACACTCCTGTGAAGTATGCAGTTTTGGAAAAATGTTTAAAACATATAAATAGTACAATTCAGTCAATTGCTTTTCATCAGTAAATAAGAGAGCATTCAGAGGCACTGTCACACACAGAGCCTGGGATTAGCTCCCAGTTGTCTCTTCAGTGAAATCTCCCTGCTGTTTCCTCATATCCATTCACAAACATTCTTCCCTTCCACCCTCTTTAAGTCCCTGCAAGGGTTCTTAGGAGCTCAACTAATTTGACTGGGATTAAGATGTGGACATTAGATATTAAAAAAAAAAATTTAAATCCACAATGTCCTGCTGGTATCCTTCAATTCTTCTGTTACCCTGGCACTGACTGGTATGAGTTCTGTGATGGTGCCAGTTTGGCAGCACTGGTGGGATGCTGGGCTGCAGGAAGCAGGTTTGCTGCCATTCCCAGTAGTCCTGGGGAGAAGTCCCTGGATTTAAAGTGTGGAAGAGGCTCACTATGGAACATGCAGCCACCTTCTCCCAGTGATGGTGGCACTGAGCTTGGGAGGATCCCTTTTTTGGGGAACGTTATGCACTCCATACAAATGTGCTCAAGGAAAAGCAAAAGGAAAAGAAGAGAATGAACCAAATAGAGAGTCCAATTTTACCTTATGCCCTGAGAAGGCAAGGAAAGAGGAGAGTAATCTCAATGAGATCATGAACAGAGCACTACCTGAGGCTGTTTAGTATGTGCCAAATTCCCTTTTGTTCCTGTGAAGGTCTTCAAGGAAACTGCATAAACACATGGTACCAAAGACCAAAATTCACCTATGCATATTACCAGTAACAACCTCACAGGCAACCTCACATGTTAGCCTGTACCTTCCGTTTTCCAGTCCTGAGATTTGCATATTCCTGAAGGATCAGTGTGATTCCTGAAAGCATTAGGAAACCACACAGTGGATATTGTACATTACCATCCTAGAGAGAAGCTGCTGGCTGGACAGTTGTACTTTCCATTAAGCACATCTTTTACTTCATACCTAGTGGAGTCATTTGGGAATTTTGGTAATGTTTTTGGAAAACAGATGAGGTAAAACACAGAGAAGTGGTGCAGGTAAAGCTGAACCTGCCACGGGGCAGTAGATGGACCAAGTGACCCCTGGGGGGCCTCCCAGTCTTTCTTTTCTATGATTTCTCTACCTTAAAGCTTCTGTCTTGCTAACCAGACAGCTAGCCCTGTATTAGTCAACAAATAATACAAATTTTGGAGGATGGCTTAGATGAGGCCAGTTTGGACTTTTTTTGCTTGCATTCATGAGCAGTCATGCTCTCTGGAGGAGAGTTAACAGGCTCCATGCATGGCCAGTTGTTGTCTGTGTTTTCAGGCAGCTGAAAAGCTGAAACCTCTCCCTGTAAAAGAGAGATTGTGCATGCAAACACTATCCATTTCACAGATTCTATAGAAATAACCCAGTTGCCTACCCTAGTCTGTGATGCTGCTTGTATGGCACATATTCTTCCATGGCATTAGAATTCCTATCACTATATTGACTTTTTAAGTGAGGGAGTGGACTTCATCTGTATGTTTGGAGGCAGAAGTTCTAAAACCTACTATAAAAAATGTCAGCTCCTGACCTTATCCTCCAGCTGAGCCCTGAGAACTTTGGTCTCTTTTGAGAGGCTGCTATCAGCGTGTTCAAACATGAGCCAGGTTAATGCAGTTAACCCTGAAATCCTGATGGTGTTCCTGGCCTTGCCTGCCTGCAGGATAATGAGCTCACCAGTTTCGGGTGTTGAGGTTGCTTGGAAATGATGCAGCACTGGTCTGTGTGTTACTGGTAGCACTGTGAAAAGGAGCAAAGGCAGAGGAAACACCATCCCTTCACCCTCACCCACACTGGGTGGAATCAGTTGCAGCCCTGCTGTCTCAGTGATAGTTCCCCTGAATCCTATTGCAGTGCAATTACTGTGTTCAGGAGTTTTGTTAAGAGGTTAAAATCCCTGGATTTAGAGCTATCACAAAGCAAATAGTCTTGTAAATAAGTGTATTTGAGCAAGAAGAGCCAAGTCCTCATCTGGCAAGGAAAATTATATTTATCTGAGCCACGATACACCTGTGTCTTAGTTCTTTCACTGCTGAGAAATATGTACAGTTGTTACCATCATTTCAGAAGGGCTGGTTTGTTGGTAGTTTTTTAACATCACTCCCTGGTGTCTTTTTAATTCTATTTTTTTGAAAGGCTCTTATTTTTGGAGGTTTGGAGTCATAATAAATAAAAACCTGTGAATGCAATTCAGTTCAGATCCACGTGTTGAGTCATGAGTTCCTCTTCACTATGTGCAGGAGTCAAATCTTGTCCTTGTAAGGGGATTGGCAGTAGCTTTGGAAATATCTGTCCTCTTTCCCAGTTTGCAATCATGAGCTGTACTTCCAGCTCACTTTTTATATAAAAGCAAATAAACATTTTATCTGCAGTCATCAGATATTGTCTTAGTAACCATCCCTGTATCTGTGTGCAGCTGCACAGGGTGAGAAAGGAGGCTCTGAAATTTGTTGTATGGTCTGAGTGTGTTCATATCCACTGTTCATATCCGTGCTACTGTTACAAGATCCTTCTCTCTCTCATCTTTTACTCAATCCAAACAAAGCCAAACAAGTTCTTCCCACATCTCTGCCATCCATCACGTACCTACTCTTTTATCATACCTGTGCAGCATTTTCAAAATCAATGCTTACATTTTGTCAGTTATTACTAAACAATTTTTCAGCGCTCTAAATCCCTTGATCTGGAGAAAGCCCAAGCTAATGAGGTGAACAGAACCAAACCATTTCAGGCTCTGCTGGTTCAGTGAGATGCTGTGCTCTATCCCTGAGCTCCCCCTCACTCTGCAGAGGAGCTCACTTTGCTTCTTGGAGTTTATTTCTGACCTTTGCCTCCTGTTACCTATTGGAATATGTGTTTTTGCCATGCAGTACTGCCTCACAGAACCAGCCAGGGATTTCTTTGTGTTGTCCTGGGGGTAAATGTCACCCTCACAGCCTTATCAGCACACCAGACAGACACATCCCTGCCTTTCCACCCTGTATTAATAAGGTGAACATTATTACATGTTTTGTTAAGCCATTAGTACAACAGCAATTTTAGGCAGAACAACCCAGTCTTGACATTGATCCTAATCTAAAGGCAAAGCCATGCTCAGGCAGGACAAGCTTTCAGGTTTTGATGGCTGCCCGTGTTTCCAGGTTTTGGTAAGGAAAAGGTGTTGAAAACACACTTGAAACGATTTATAATTGACTTTCTTGGCTCCAGATAGGTCAGAAAAACATCGGAGTGAATTTGTGGAGGAAAACAAGCTGCCACTCTGAACAGCTGGAGGTTTAGCCATCCCCAGAGCAAAGTCCATCAAACCCAGAGATGTGGCAAACTGCCAGACAGCTGCATGTGTGTCACTTTGATGGTCACACAGGAATGCCCTCTGGGCAGGAGGGGATTAATGATAACCCTCTGAAGCCCCAAGTGCCTCATTTTTGATCTTCCTGTGGCAGTATATTTCTTTTTCAATTTTCACTTTGTTCTCAAAGCTTCACTCTTCATTTAAACCCTCTAAGGAAACTCCTTGCAAGATAGATGTACATTACCCTTTCAGGAGAAACAGAATCTGTCAGAAAAATAAATACTGAAATCTGTTTGATAATGTCCCTCACGTAGACATCTCTGTCTCATCTTCTATAAATATTAGTTTAGAAACCAGCTTTCATTGATAGAAATTTAATTGACATAATCCAGATAGAATATTTCTATAGTAATGCTCTAATGCTAATTTGCAAGAATGGGAGAAATTTTGCCATCCTAACAAATTCCCTTTGTCCTTGGATGAATAAGACAGCAAAGAGAGTGCCCCTGGCTAAGTGGAGACTTGAGATAGATATCCACGATGCTCTATATGTGAAGTCTAGTGTTGGAGATGTTAATAATTTTCAGTTTAACTCCTACAGAATTAAAACGAAATCTTTATATTCATTTCCAAACAGAAACCTGCTTGGAAATAGCCTGACATGGTGTTTTGAAAGATGTCAAAGATTATCTCTTCATAATGATCTCTTCATAATAATCCATGTTATTTGGAGATGTGGATCCAAACAATGATGTCTGGGTATTTTTATGAAGGGTTCTTCTCAGAGCTGCCCATTGCAGCTAATTTTGCCAAATACACATGAAGCTTATAAAACCAGAAACATCTTTTACTTAATCTGAATTTGTAAATGGAAATGGATGGAATGAGCCCTAAATCCTAGTCCAGCAGTTTAATTTAAGGCTTAAGAGCCACCATGTGAGGTACAAGATTTGGTGGACACTGTTCTTAACTTCAATAAAACTGTGTTTAAATCCATGTGGTGATGATAATGACAACACCAACCAGCTTAGACACTATTTCTACATCACCCTCCTCCTTTTCTAAAGCAGTGGTTTAGGGCTAAAACTGCGGGTGTAAAAAGATTTCGTTTCATTCATCAGGCTTGATACAGGGGGCACAGTCACTGTGATTCCCATTCCTTACTTGTGGTTTATCCAGCCCTAACTGGTGTTTGTGAAGAAGACAAAGACTGTCCCATCTCACACAGCTTGAAAGCTCATTCCAGACCCACGAGGAGCACACTGCCTTATACTGAAGCTAGGGGTGCTTGGGCAGAGCTGTATCAATCCTTGGCTGCCAGAAGGAATTAGGAAGAAGGCTCCTATAGAACAGTAGAGAGTTCAAAAACTGAGTTTGTCTGCAGACCATGATGAGACAGGAGTGCCATTCAGCCAGCCTGCTCAGTGGGGACACTGGGTGCAGGACCAGGGGCAGGGGACAGGACAGCTGGATCGCTCTGCTCTGCCAAGGCTTGGGTGCACCTTGGCTTGTCAGGACCAAAGAAGTTCTCTGCCTGTGAACCCCAGAGCCCAGCAAGCAGCTCTAGGCCAAAGTGAGAAAGTAGCACCTGTCAATAAATTTGCAAGGACTGTTTTGAGTTCTGCACAAATATTATTTGTGGGGAGCAAAAAGAGATTAACGTCTAACTACTGGCTCTCAGTAGAGTCACCTTCAGACCAGTCAGGCAGTCCTACTTAATCTGCCTGCATTTCCAGAGCACTGATCACTATGTATCTTTGCATCATGGCCATCCATCACACCACCAGATTCTCATCTAAATACTGCCAGCAGCACTGTGAGCAGTAACATTCCCTCCTTCTCCCTCTGCATCTTATTATTGAAGTTGCTGCTGGCAAAGGAAAGGAAAGTGGCTGTGTCCACAGTGACATTAGCACAACTGTCAGCTTAATCAATGCTGATCCTTTACCCCTCATCCCTGCTTCTCATCCTCTGCCCATCCTCCTTTTTGAGGCAGCAGAAAATCCATATAAACTCACCACTGTGCACAGCCATCCAGATATCCTTGCTCATGTTCCATGAAACATTTGGTATCCTGACTGTCTCCAGCTCCATGTGCTATGTCCCCCTTGGCCACCCAAGCCCCCCAAGCTGAACCATTGCCAGGGCTCCCAGAAGCCTGGCAGCTTCTCCTGGACAGCTGGGGAACCCCTGGGAGCAATCAGAGCAAGGAACCTCTCTGCATGCTCCTCATCACAGAGGAAACAGGATTGCAACAGCACCGAAGGCAGAGCAGGGCACAAGAGAGGCTGGGTGCTTTGACATAGACCATACTGCAACCAAATAAACTCTTAGCAAAGGTTCCCAAACCCTTGGGAGCTGGAATGTTTGTAAACAGTTCCTAGCAATTCCATTCAAACAAAATGTGCTTTTCCAGTTTGGAAAGGAGCAGATAAACCTCCACTAGTGGTACAACTCTATTCATCTCACTCATCCCACTGTGCCATTATGGAGAACAGGATGGTGTGTAAAGGGGAAGAGAGCTGCAGGCAATATTCCATAATGTGAACTGCAGAGGATTCACCACGAAGGGACCCTCCTGGCCTCCAGGTACCCCATTAACTCAGGCACAACTAGCAGACACGTGTGAGTAGAGAGCAGCTGTGTTTGGTCATACAGCTGTAAAGCATTACTACCTTTAAACTTTCTCTCTTCCACTGTGTCTCTCTCCATTGCTTCTCTGACATTATCTTCTTTGCAAAGCAGTCAAGGAAAATTTAAGGAAAATTACCATGTTATTGCATCAGGTTTCCCTAAGATTAGGTGGTGAGAGAAGGAAAGGTTTCTTTCTTCCCTCCCATGACAGAATAACCCTCTCCAAGCTGACTGCAGTACTAGCACGTTACTACATTTCAGGAGGAGTCATTCCATCTGGTCAATATTGCCACCAGCCCAGCTGTGGAGAGCTGGCTATTTAACATCTCTAGATTGCAGAGTGATATGAACCTAATCAACTCCTGTCTCAATTTTCAAATCTCATTGAAAACCATACCTTGTCTTCCTCAGCAGTAGTGCTTCATTTTCCTATTCCACTGAGCTATTATTTAATTCACTGGCAGTAGCTGGCACTGACTGGAACACAGTTCACAGGACTGACCTGGGGCCACAGCCCAGGGCTGAACAGTCCTACAAGCTTGGACAAAGCACTGTGCCCCTGCTTCCTCATCTTTGACATAAGAGTAATGTTTCTGCTGCCAGGGGAGGCTGGAATAATTATGCTTCAGGAATATTCAATGCTTAACACTTCTACCAGTCAATTTATCATGTTTATAGAGTAATGGCTTTCAGGAATAAGAGATTAGAGAATAACCCCGTAGTTACAGGGTTGGGCTGGAGTACAGGAGATCTGACTCCTGGCTCTCAGGAAACAAGAGAGACTCTAGGCAAGGTTTAGGCTTCAAACCTCCACCTTTCCCTCTATGGAAGCTAAATAATTCCTATTTGTGAGTTTGCAAAGAGAGCAGTTACTGTCAGTTTTTAAGTGAATTGTCACTTGTAGAGTTCCAATACAGATTCAGTTTATAAATAAAGTACAAGAAGGAATAACTGCAATTAGGAGAGGATTTGCAGCACTTGGTCAAAGTCTGATTCTTGCATTTAATGAAACCTTGCACACCAGAATTAATTCAATGGGGGAAATGTCTCTCACAGCCAATGTTGACTTCAATAGTCACTCATGACATTGAGCAAGACAGCTATTACTTGTATCCCTTCCACTGCAAATCAGGAGCACATCAGACCCAATACCTACTGAAAAACCAGACAAGGCTGCTCACAGTCTGCAAAACCAAGGGACACGCTTTGTGAATTTTCCTTTTAGTGCAGTTTCCAGACAAGCCTCTCTGCTGCAGTTCAGAGAGTTAAAGACATGCCACACCTGATCTCCCACAGAATTTTTGAAGGAGAAGCCCAGCAGATTTGATTAATGCCAAGTGGTGTGAGCAAACAGAGCCCATCCTGCTGCCCACCAGCTGCTCCAGCTGCCGGTGAAGCTCCACTGCAAATGCTCTCGCTCTGTTCCTTTCCTGAGGAAACACTCAGTTCATCTGCTGCTCCTTAAGCAATTAAAGGACTCCATGAAGCATCTGGTGATCAGGGGCTCTGCAGGGCCCCTAATTTGCAGCAGCTCACCCCCTGTGGCACACGTGTGCTCTGGCCTTATGGCCAGTGCCTGACCAACGGGTGCAAACCAAATGCTGTGGAGCTGCACTGACACACACCAGCTGGCTACATGCCCTTACCAATTTTCATAGGTTTGATAAAATACACACTCACATTAATTATTTAGCATCAGTGAAGTTACTGCCAGAACTGGCCTCTCTGCACAGCAGTGTCTGGGCCTGCACAGGATGTGCTTTGTTTGCAACTTCCTCTGTGGAGTATATCTCTCTTTAACAATTTTCATCTTCCCTCTAGACAAATATTTTAGACATAGATTAGTTTTAGATTAGATTTAGAAATAGAAAGCTTTTTCTTTTTTTCCCAAAAGGTTAAGAAAACCTGCAGTAGCAAAGATACTCATTTGAGGATACCAGCTAGATGTTGGAAGGATAACTCCTCTCAATGGTGATGGTCAAGTAGGAGAGAAAGCAACAGTCTCAGGCACACCTTCACAATCCTGATCTTTCCAAAGCATTCCACCTGCAGAGAGTCTTGTTCATGAGCATTAACAATAAATTTGTTTGCTGACATGCTTTATTTACTATGCTACTCCTGCATGGCTCTATACACCATTTCTTGCTTCAGTATCAGGTTTTGATTAAGAAAAGAGTTTGCAGAGCTGCACGATGTTGCTGCTCGTCACATGAGAGTGAGGTGAATTTCAGTTTCCCCTGCAGAAACCACAGCTCTGTGCTGTGATCACATCATCTTCATTCTGTTCTAGGGCTCTCAATAGCCAAAAGCACCCAGGAATGCTGGTTAGCTACTCAGCAGTGGCTGCAGGAGTGAGAAAGGGGCCCTGCTTGCTTCAGGTTGGTGACCAGCACATTAGGAAACAACAAGGGAAAATACAATGACCATTACAATCACTGACACCTAAGGGCACTGCCTTCCAGTTTGCCAGGCACAGGGAGGGCTGAGATGAATTACCTTGCTGGCTTGATGATGGCAGAACACTGTGAAAATATTAAGTTTCCACAATGCCTGTGTTGCAAGAAAGCTTTTGTACAAAGCATGGCCACAGCTTGTGTAGCTTGAGGGAAATGGGAGAGGAAGGAAGGAAAACCAGGGTGAAAGAAAACAACTGGTTACAAGGAAAGGACAAAGAAATGAGGTGTCCTGTGGCAGGGCAGCTGTAAGGGACTTGTTAAAATTACTTCAAAGTTAAAATCACTTCCATTCCCTTTTCTCTCTGGATCTGTCTCTATTGCCTGTTTGCTCGTTTTATGTCAGGGTTGTCTTCTAATGCATAATTATACATTTGTCACAGGTTCTGTGCAAAGGGAAAATGAACAAAAGCTGCACTTCCTAGATGTGCCAGCACACCACCACCAGCAGCAGACAAGGATCAGAGAAAGGGGTACAGGCAGGCCAGGGGTGCAGGGATTGCCAACAGGGAGCCTCTGGTTCAAGGAGAGAAGGAGGAATCACTGAGTAGAAACTGGCTGCCCGTTTCCTTTCCTTTCCTCCTGGGAAGGTAAGTGATCAGAAGGATCCCTCAAAAGTCATTTCTGGTGGTCTGTCTCCTTGGTCTCACGGATCTGGCAGGTCTGATATAGAAGGTAGGAATGGTCCTGAGATCAGGAGAGTTGGGTCCATTCTGCGTTGATCCCAAATCCTCTGGGACGCTGGGAAAACTCTGAGACACTCTTTTCCACAGCCCTGCAGTTTTGTGGGTGTCCCCTGGGAGCCTTCAGCACCTCTCTTCAGCCCGCTGTGCCCCCTCCGTGCAGACCCCCCGGCAGGCTGTCCCTGGAATCCACCTCTAGGTGCTGCTATACTACCAGCTATGGATTTCCCGGCAGGAAAAACGGGAAAGGGATGGCAGCAACTTCTTCATGTTGCAGGAGGAAACTGCAGCAGTTCTGGATCACCAAAATGTGCCTGTTTATTAAAGTATCGTGTTAATTCTTGCGTAAACCAGCGCACCGGGCACAGCTACCCTCCACATCTCCTGCAGGGGTTGCAGCAGAGGGGACAAGCCTGAGCATCACCTTCTGCATCACTGCATCACGTTTTGACTGAGGGACTGCTGTGGTTTAGCTGTTCACACAAAGGAAAACAAAGAGGTTAAACTGAACCAGTGGCACTGTCAGGATAGGAGTTAACCCTGCCAGGTCAAGAGCAAGGACACAAGTGATTTGTCACAGACAGCAGTAATGCACATGGGGCTGATTCTGGAGGGTAAGGTTTAAGGCTTCAGGCATTAGCAAATTAGCATTTTCCCTAATTAGATATTGATCACTATCACAAAGCATGACAGGACCACTGTAAGCTTTCCACAGTGTGACGAAAAATTAGAATGTGTACCAGAAAGCACATTAATCCCTTCTCCTCCAGGAACTTTACTCAGACATTTAGCCAATCTGCAAGTCCTATCCTGCTGTTTCCTAAATGAGTGACAAATATTACCTTGTTTACCAAGGGCAACCTCAGTTTTCTCTTTACTGCCATACAATGATTTTCACCTTGCGTTAAGGTAAGGTGTTGTTCCTCTTTTCCTGATGCCCCAAGGGACAAATTTAAGGTGTTCCATACCCAACTGATCCCATGCCAGCTGTGACAATAAAGGAAGAGGATTTTGTCTCCCCACCATCCAGAGGTGCTGTATGAACTGTTTTCCTGTGAGTCTCATGCTGTGCAGGGTTTAGCACAAGTTCTTTGTGGCCAGATGAACCCTCAACACCCTCCCACAAAGATTCTCCCTGTCCCTGGGCAATGAGAACTATCAAAGTTCACATTGCATCCCTGACAGCACATGTAGACTTATATAAGAGCTTTATTCCTATATGTACTGCAGAGAGAAAGAAGCAAGAAGACTGTGCCTCATATAAGTTTATCCTGGTTCAGCTGGTCTGCAGGACCTTTCTGAAAGTGCCCACAGGACACTGTATTTCCTTTGAAACACTAATCTCATCTTAGGGAAGGGATGGCGTGCGATCAGGCACAAACCTTGGAGAACAGCTCTTTAATTTTCCCATCTGGGAACTCTCAACAAATGCATTTAATGCTAATATGTGATCTCTGGCAGTCTTTGCATGCTGAAATGTGAGAGTTGTGTAATATTACTCGTAGGATGGGAAGGTCTCAGGTGCGTCATGAGAATTGGTTGGGTGGAAGAGGTGTGTTAGGGTGCAGTGATGGGAGCAGCCAGAAGGTGCACTTCTGGAGCAGAGTCCAACACAGGTGATCCTCAGGGGAGGAAAAGCCTTGTTAACCTTGGGATGTTTAGCTCTTGCCACTTGAGCATACAGAAAATAGTGCCTGGCAGGCACCACAGATCCAGCTGCAGCAGTGTCCAGGCAATCCAGAAGGAATAAAGATCTGTGGATAAGAGGTCCTGGTCAGGTACACACATCAGCTCTGCACAGAGATGAACCTACAAAAGTATGGCCCTTACCCACTGCTCTGCCGTGTCAAACCATATCCTAAATGAGAAATGGTGTTTAAGAAACAGCAGGGAGCAAGGGGTACCACAGGCTGTGCCTCCTCCCTGACAAAGCTCTGGACAGCTTCCCTGCACTGCTGGAGAGCAGAGATCTCTCCTTCTGCTTTCTCTGTAACGAGTGGTAACATTTGCCCTGAGTGACTCACGGAGTTGTGATGGAAGCTGAGCACTGGCTGTGGGTACCTGGATTCTCTCTTGGTGCCTGAGCTCCGGCACAGTTTGGGAGCTGACACTGCTGCTCTCAGCCACTGAAGGCTCCCACCACCTGCACAGGCTGCCACAACACACTGAGCCTCCGGTGCTGAGCAGCTCCCCCACATAAAGGGCGTTTTGCAGCACTTTCCCTGCAGCCTAATCCAGAGCCATGCTGTTACCCTGCCTCTGCCAGCCCCCTCATTCCTATGCAGTTTCACACAGCCGATGGCAAACTTCTCCTTTGTGTGAACACAGAACCTCCAGGCAAAACTGTCAAAGCAAAATGCAGCTTCCTGGTGCTAAGCAGGGCAAAGGCATCTGGGGAATCCAGACCTGATGTCAAAGGCCTAAATGCCTGCAGAGACATTAATGCCCCCCACAATATTCTGCTGTCCCTAGATGGGCATTGCTGCCCTGAGTGACCCAGCTGCCATCTCTGCCCAGGCATGAAGCTGCTCCTCATAAATTGATAGACAGGCTCTCCAACTATTATGTTGTATAGAATCAATCTTGACTTCTCACCTATCAGCCAAACCCTCACACTTCCCCCTGTGTGCACGTAGACATACCACAGCTTCTTTGCTGTAATATTATTTCTGTAATATTATTTCTAATTTTTATGGCTTTTGTTGATACTGCTGCAGGTGTTTGAGGTTTGAGTGAAGAGGAGTGAAGGCAGTTTATGCTTTTCAATACTGGATTAGGATGTGTCTGTGGGCATGTTCTGCATCTAAGGCAGTGTTACTGATATCAGGGAGGTTTTTTTTCTGGAAAAGAATGGGTACCAAACCCTGTCTTCTTGAGCACTACAGGCATCATCTCTTGTTCTGTCTTGCAGTATCTCCTGTAATTGGCTTTTACATTAGAACTCAAAGTCCATTTTCTGTGTCAGACAATGCCTCAGCAAATTTTGGCTAAAGATTGAGGATTAGTATCTGTGGGAATTGAGCCAGAATTTATAGCAAACACACAGGTTCTATTTTTCACTGAATTATATCTTAGCAAATGTCAGAGAGTGTGATAATTACTTGCTGGATGAAATATACTTTTTTAATCATGTCATTTGTTCTAAAACACTATTTCTGGTATTTTCTCCAAGGGTTGTTTATTAATGACACCTCACAAGCTGAGAAACTGGGACTTTTCCCTTCCAGCCTTTAACAGGAATGAAGAGCTGTGTTTGGGGTTACTGACTCAAACTCACTGCAAGCTTCCCTAAAATACAAATACAATTTTCTGCTTTTATTGCAGCAGATGCTGTTAACAAGACCTCCTGTGACTCTGTGTTACTTGTGGCCAATGATTGCCATGAGCTACACAGGGCAATCAGAGGAAGGGCAGTTGAACAAGCCCAGGCTGTGGAGCAAACCCAGGCTGTCCTCCTCCAGAGTTGGTGGCATCCCACCACCTCACACAGATGACCTGGTGGGAATCCAGCAAGGCAGAACCTGCTCATAGCTGAGTGCAGCTTCCCTGTAGCTGGAAAACACTTTCAGTCAGAAGAACAATCACTGCTAAAAATGGATTCAGGTCAGTTTTTCACTGCTTTCTCTCAGGACATTCAGTGATTTGTCCTAGGCTGGAAGCACACTTTCTCTGCCCAGGGTGGACAGGCAGTTTCCCTCATCAGGAGTCCCCTCATGTCACACATGTCACAGCTGTCCTTCTGGTCCCTCTATGTTCTGCATTCTTGTAGCGGCTTTACTTTTTATTGAGTTGATCCTTAAAATCCTTCTCAGAATAAAAATCTAACAGTTGCCACCATGACAGGGTGACATGTGTGTCCATCTCAGTCAGAGGCAGCTGAACACTACTTTAATTTCTTCCTTCCCCACTCTCTCCTCTTTTCCCCTCTCTAAACTGAGTCTAGGCTCACACAACACAGAGGTTCAGTTCAGAAGAACTAAGGGAAAAAGACCAAATACACATCAGTCATTTTTACTGTAGGTGAGGCACATATTTATATGACAAATAGCTAATTTTCTGAGAACAGAGACTATATTGGACATGGGGGAAAATCTTCCCCGTGGCCATGTAAGAGGCTGGGGTATCCACCACAGATATTTTAGGCTCTCAGAGGCTGTTAGGATCTAACATTGTGTGCTTGTTGGCCCAGTCTGTAAACACTGATGTAAAACAGATGCTGTGCCACCTCTCAGTCACAGATATTTTCTGTCAAATGCCTGAGATCCAAACATATGTAATATGGGGGCTGATTATGCTGCAGCATGTTTTCTAACAAATTATTTCTTAGAAATAAGGCACCAAACAAACGGGAATTATAATGAAACAAGACAACAATGATAATGCCATTGTAAGTATCTGGAGTAATGATGGGGCTAAATCAGATAATGAAGGTGTAAAATGGATAAACATTGGCATCTCTAATACCCATAATAAATTCTAGGACATTGAAAAACTGCATGATATCAACAAATAAACAGTTCATAACATTAACAATAACAACCTCATAGAAAAAATTATATTTAGAATGCTAGTCATTGAAGGAAAGTGTTCCAAAATGCAGAAACCTCTACAGGACCACATAAAATGGATATTTGCAGCATGAAAAATAATCAGAGCAGTTCTGCTATTCCTCAGCTTCTTGGCTTATGCTGGTATCTCACAAAGCACCTTTTGCTCTTTTGGTTTCATCCTCGCACGTGCAATGGGGGTGACAACTGCTAAAGATAAGAGTGACATTAATTCCCATGGCTTTGGCATTAGCAAATTCTCTGCAGATCCCTCTGCCTGACAGGCAGGAAACTTTGTTATAACAGAACACTTTATGCTCCTTAAAAGTCCCCGTGTTTCTAATGACGGGGGGCAAAGGAAAGGATATTTTGTGGCAGTGTCACAGGGGAGGGTGTGGAGCACAGTGGATGGGGATGGCACTGCTGCTGCTTTGCCCTCCTGGTCCTCCCTCACCCAACACCTGCTGGAAGCAGCAGAGGTGACATGGTGATGGAAGCAGCAGAGGTGACAGGACAACAAACTGCAGCATGGGTGTCCCCAGGATGGCAGCCTTGCAGGGAAAGTCTCTGGGAGCTGCACCCACCTCTGCTGCAGCACCACTCGGATCACACTTCCAGCCCACTGGCTCAAAGAGGAAAGGGATGGATGTATCTTTCTTAACCATTCAATCCTCACCTAAGAGTTTGCTGTTTGGCCAAAATTAAACCAACAAATCTGCTGAGGTCCAACAGCCCCAAATTTAGATATATCTTTTAATAAGCTGTACCAGCTCTGCGGAGTCCCTCTGGGTGTCACCAGGAATAAAGAGCAAAGGAGTGAAACCAGATATCTGTCAGCATTAGCAGACTAATAACAACGTCTCACAGACGGCAGGGCTGTGACTTATCCCTCTCCTTCAGAGCTTCCTCATCATTTTGTAGCAAGGGAACTGAGGCACAGCAGTGGTGTTGGTAAAAGAGATTCCTTTCACCATAAGATCATCCTCCAGGAACAGCTGCCCCTGCAAGAGGGCAGCCCAGCTTAGTGCCCTGAAACCAGACCCAGCCCCGGGAGGGTTCACCAGCCCACTCCTCCTGAAAGAGCAGTCAGAACACACCCTGCTGTCACGTTGGGCTTAGCCTCACAGCAGATGTGGTATGTTTGCAAGTGATAGCCATTCCTGTCATATACTGAAATTAATTTCTCAGAGTAAAATCTGCTTTATTTGGAATGAAAATGAGCAGCAGACCCATCAACACAAGAACAAGTGTGTGGCCAGCAGGACAGCAACAACATTTGTGATTAAGCAGCTTTTCCCTCTGTTCCCTTCCTCCACATATGATAATTCAGTTATGGTGCCATTTTTCCAAGACAACTAAGTGCACATATTTTTCTCTTTAGTTGACTGCTGCAGAGTGGCTACACTTGAGAAAATTAGTTTTTATCATTTTAATAATCTAATTTTCATAAACCTTTTAACGCAAAAACAAAAACTACTTAACGCACAGCAAGATAATTAATATTGAAAATAGACTCTGCAGGGGAACTGTAGTACCTGCTGCCTTGCATTAGGCTCCTAGAATAATGAATTAGCCAGGAACTTTAAGTAAGTTTGTAGGAAAAATAGAAACAGTACCAACACAAACAACACTTTCACTTGATTTAGACAGATCACATCAAGAGGCTACTCAATATGTTGATAGCCTGACTGAGAATAACTTCACCAGTGTCCCTGCTGGAAATGCAGCGACTCCTAAAAAACAAAATCATTCATATTCAGAATTCCCACTCAAGAGGTGGCAGCAAAAAATTTAATTAGTTACAGGGCCTGAAGAAGAGAATTTTTCCCTTACCCCAGCAAGCCATGATGGAGTGAGGGAAGGGTTTGCAGCTGGAACATGGAATGGGGCAGACTATCTCAGCTCTGCTCCCCACTCCCAGGACAATGGTCCGGTTTGGACCAGGGGCCCAGGGTGAGGCTCTCTGCTGCCCTGAGGGAGTGGTAAAGGTGGATATTCCTTTCCTGGCAAACAGTAAATTTTTTGGGTTTGTTTTTTGTTGTTTTGGAGGTTTTTTCCTAGAGTGGGGAGAGATAGCAATGAATCCTTTCTGCTGAGCACATCTACCCCTAAGCAATGTCACAGAATTCATTAATGCTTAGAACCAGGCACTGCCAGCAGAGACTGAAAGGGCCCTTAAATGCCAAAAATAATGTGTGCACTTTTAGAGCACTTAACACCTTCAAAGCACTATACAAATATTAACTAATTATTTAAAGAAATACTTATTTTAGGAGCTAATTGCTGACAGCAAGAGGTTTACTGCTTTTTCAGAGCATCAGGTGTATGCCAGGGATCCTTTGAAGGACCCTGATGAATTTGCTTGGACTGCAGCTTGCTCTGGGGGGGGTTTATTGGCTGATGTTTTGGGGTGGGAGCACAACTTTGGCTTGTCTGGTCCTTGGGAGGATGCTCAGCTTAGGAGGACCCAGTGGCAGTGGTCCTTGTCCTGACCGAGGCCCTGCACCCATAATTCACAAGGGACCATTTCCAGAAATGACCCCTCCAACCTCTCTGGCAGCCAGGATGCATGATTTGCATGATTAATAAGAGTGCACAGAAAGTTTTTTATCTGCCACAGTTACAGTCACTGCACGAGGGATTGCTCAAAGATGTGAGGTTAAAATCCTGTGCTGGAATAGGAAATGGTGGGAGGGGAATCAAACAAGAATACAGCTTTAAAGCTCGTCAGGGAATGATAAGAATAGGAAAAAAAATCAGAGTGAACTAATGCTGTCAAAGGGTTTAAAGGGAATATGAAAGATTCTTATTAGATGTGTATCAGGGGAAAACAAGCACAAATCCTAGACAGATGATATGTCCATTAATTAGCAAACTAAGTTGGTATGAAAATAATGATGAATAGAATCTGTCTTTATTGTGACAGATAAAAGAAATGTGAACAATTCAGAAATGAGGAAAAGCCAATAAAATACCTTTTCTTAGTAGCATATGAGAAAACAGTACAAGGAAAATGAGCTGATACCTAAATCAGCTGATACAGATCAGCCTATGTTATTGGGGGAAGTGGTGAAAATGCCAAGCTGCATGTGATTATTCCTCCTAATTAGCAGAAGACTAAGAACTGACTAAGGAAAAGGCTATACAGACACTTAAAATGAGAAATAAATTATCCCAAACACTCTTTTTCTCAGTATCTACCTAGTACTCTTTCTAAATGAATCATCATTGCTCTGGAAGGTGGTGAAGATGAGGAATACAAAGGCAAGTGGCACAGTTAGGCCCATCAAATGCTCCCTGCAGGGATTCCTTGCAGGGTGGCTGCAGTCCCTCGTGGCAATGGCCACTGCTGGCAGCAGCTCAGTGCTAAGTCTGTGATGACATTCCAGGCAGGAGGTCCCCATCCTGGGCAGGCACCCTGCCCTGGGAGTGCCTGCTGGCAGGGAGCAGGCTAGGGAATGGGTAGGGAACAGGAGAAGGAATGGATAGGGAATGTATAGGGAACAGGAGAGGGAATGGATAGGGAATGTATAGGGAACAGGAGAGGAAATGGATAGGGAATGTATAGGGAACAGGAGAGGGAGCAGGGTAGGGAATGTACAAGGAACAGGAGAGGGAGCAGGGTAGGGAATGAATAGGGAGTGTATAGGGAACAGGAGAGGGAGCAGGATAGGGAGCAGGGTGTTCTGCAGGTGGTACTGAGGCAGAAATGCCAGCACACAGCTCTCTGGGGTCTCTTGGGTGGCCTCACCACAGCAAAAGGGCTTTTGCTTTCAGCAGCTGGAGGGACCACAGCCCCTGGCTGCAGCCCTCCAGGAAGGAAGTTGCACCCCAGGTTGCTGTACAGGATCCCAATATTTTGGGACAGAAATCCCAAGTCAGCATTTTCACCTGGGCTTGCATTGGTACAGTAATGACAGAACTGCCAGTGAGCTGAGCCCATAGTGCAGAACTAACATAACAGTGCCCCCCCTCAGACACCCATTTCTGGAGGTGTTGACACATCCAGCTGCCTCAGAGATAACTCTGGTCATGGGTGTTTGACACCTGAGAGTTGGGCCCAGCAGCACAGAGCCTCCAGCAGCACCAGTCTAGCAAGAATAAATCTCACCAGACAAACTTGATTGCTTTTCTGATAGAAACAGAAAATTAACGGATGAAGGGAATGCTGGAGCTGTAATATATTTGCATCTGAGCAGTGCATTTGATACTGTGCCTCATGAAATCTTTCTAGAAAAATTAATTTAAATCAGCTTGAAGATGAACGCTGTCTTCTTAATTGAAAACAGGCTGGAAGGCCATAAAGAGAGGCTGATAGGGAGTGGCAAAGCATGGAGTTGAAGATGAGACTGTGGAAGAACCACAAAGCTTACTCTTAATTTATATTTAATATCTTCACTGTTCATCTAGAAAGGGTGAAGGAAATAACATTTTAATAAGATATGCAGATGAGATGAAACTAGGAGGAATTAAATCCTCCACAAAAGATGCAAACAGATCCAGCAAGAGAAGCAGCTGGGTCAGGACAGTATAAAATGCATTCAGGGTTAGTTACAGAGCAGGAGACTGTGACCAGTTTTCTTGTTTACTGGAACAAACAGATCATTAGTTTTCATTGGTGGGAGGAAAGGAGGTTTGTGTTCATAATTCTGTGTGTCTGTTTCTGTGGATGTGAGTCTTGTGAGCCTGAAGGCTTATGAAAATCCACTTCTACCCCAGCATGCTGCACAAATTGGATATTTTCATAAGGTTAGTGACATAAGTTAGTGACATAAGGCAGGATTTGACTTCCACATGGGTGACACTTTCAGACTGCAGTCTTCAGGAGAGATGTGCATACTCAATAATACTTGCTAAAAACAAAAAGAAATTTTAGAATTTGCCTGCTAAACATCCGAAACAGAACAGTAAGTTAATTCCATCTACTGTCTTCAAACTGTAGGCACAAGTAAGAACCAAGCAAGAAATGGGCTATGGCAGCAAAAGGGCAGTGCATTTTGGGGCAGGACAGGTTCAGATCACCTTTGTGCTCCTCTGCTCCTTCTACACCTGGAACATTGTGTTCGGTTCTGGGAAGCTCATTAGCAAGGAGATATTGAAAAATTGTAGTGAGTTCAGAGACGAGTAACAAAAATTATCAAGGGGATAGAGAGATTCATTTGTAAAGGAAGATTAAAGGAACTAAATCAGTACTGGAAGAACTGAATCTGTAATACACTCAGAGAAAAATGGCTACAGAGAGATGTTACAATCTAGTGGTGAAAAGTACAAATGCCAAAGACAGGGAAGAATTAAGTGGTGGGGTGTAAAAGGAAGTAAGAAAATTGTAGATGAGAAAGGGAAACAGATTAAATATCCAGAAAGAATTCCTGACAACTCTCATGTGTTGCAACGCTAGAAGTTGAAGTGGAGGAAAAGCCAGAAGATGTGCAAAGGAGGGTGATCACCCAGACCCCCAGGGAGCCAGGAGATCACCGTGCTGCCCCCTGCTCCCCCTGGGATGGGCACAAATCCCCCTCTGGGGGTGACATGAGAGCAATGAATGTATGAATATGTATAAGACTATTGTTCACTGTGAGCTGAGGTGACAGTATCATTTCCTTCATATAATTTCAAATTTGCTCCAGTGAGCATTTGTTCAGAATGGAGAATTTGGATTCTTGTCTCTGGGCAATTTTTTCCTTGATTATCTGAGAGATCTAATGCTTGTGGTACTGTGGGACCAGACACACACAGAGGTTTTCTTCTCTGTGTAAAATTTTCAGTTTAATCTCCCACACTTACAGTCACTTGTCATCACTCTACAGAAATGCACCTTTATGCTCTGTGCCAACAGCTTCAAACTCAGGGCAGATAGCCTTTATACCTTGTCCAAGCCAATACAGATCCTTCTTCAGGATTTCAGCCACCTAAGGATTGTGTGGCTGATGCAGCACAGCAGCCTGGGTTTCTCATCTATTTTGCTTTTCTTCATACACGGTATTGCTTTCACCTCTCAAATATTGATTAAGTCGAGCCAAAGCCTTGTACTAATCAGTGCAGCACAATTTGCATTGTTATACACAGAGCACATTGTAACTGGTTCTGTAAAGCAGCACGTGAGATATCTGTTTCTAGAATGATACAAGGTCTGCATGTTTTAGCTGAGATCAGCCTTTATGTGTTCTGTATCACCTATGCTCTCTTCAGGAGTAATTTTCTGTGCATTAGAAAATGTAGTTTGACCCTCCCACTCTCCTAATGATAGTTAATTAAACCAATTCATGTGAAGTAAATCACCTTCCATGAATGAATGAACAAAGGAAAAGATTGCATGGCTGCATATCAACCTTGGATATAAGCTGATAGATCAGAGGAAAAAAGTGGAAATTAATTAAATAGAGGCATCTTTGGGAGTATTGGTTGCCCCAACCCAAAAACCAGCAGCCTAGGAGGAGGGATTCCTTTAAAACAGAGAGCTGAATTCCTCTGTCTCTTGCACCAGGTGAAACTCCTGAAATGAGCAAAGCTTGTAGGAAGCTTATCAGGAGAGGAAGCACAGAGCTGCTCTATGAACAGTGGCAACCAGTGGGGCGAGCTGTGCCTACCTCCTTCCCAGCAGCTGTCAAGTGTGAATTCCTAATCTTTGCATAAAGCCAGAGACGGAGTCAAATGGCTTTGTATTACTGTCATTTGTATTCTGCCTCCGGATACTCTCATTCCTCTTGCTTTGAGTAATATTTTTTCAACCTTGTCTTCCCATTAAAATTTCCTCTTCATTATAGAGCATTTCAATATAATTTCCGCCTGAACCAAGCTCAGGGTACAGCCCAACTAATAAGAATTGCATGATCTGCATTATTATGCACACATAATCCATTATAATTGAATCTTATTCCACTTTAATTGCACGTGTTTACAAACAGTGCAACAGATTATGTATTTTAGTTGATTGTGCCATTAATGATTGAAAAGTAAATGCTATTTTGTGTTAAGCCCATTTTTGGCTTGCATAACAAGTGAAACAACATAAAACTTCTGGAGAGTCACAAGATATATTTCTAACTTTCTCTGTTTTATTTTTAAGTGCTGAGAAGAGTTCTCCCCAAACTGAAGCCATGCATCTTTAAAATTGCAACACTTTGTATCATCCAAACCACATTCAGTCTTCCAGAGTTTGGCAGGATTTTAGTTAAACGCTTGCTCTTGGTTGAATTTGGAAGCTAAAGGTACTTTAGTGACACAGACTTTGTTGTTTGCCATGATTTACATCAGCCCCATCACCCACAAGATAAGTTCTTCTGTATTTCCAGAGAAGAGCTTTGCACCCGGAGCTCACCATTTCTGAGCAGGCTGAAATTTCTGAGCATTTCTGAGCAGGCTCCCAGTGCCTGACTGGGACTTTTGCTTTTGGGCACTGAGATAAGGTCAGCAGATGCAGAATTATTTAGGAAATGGACCTCCTGAGACTTCAGATACTGAAGAGAATTGGAAAATTTGGCAGCACACTGTGCTGTTTTGGTGCAAGGTCAGTTAGATAAGGTCAGTCAGGATGTTAAATCTAGCCACTGCCTAGTTTGTCATCACGTTTTGTAACAGGAACAAGGAAGCCTGATAGACCAGAAAAAAAAAAAAATACGAAAACCAAGTCAATATTTTTACCAAGATTTATAGAAAATGTACTTCTTTTTATGTGCCTTTTCTCAGATACATTCACCCTGTGTGTCTTTAACAGAGATAGAAGTGCTTTATCTGGGCTCTGTTCAGCTTTTCTTCTCATATGTTTATTCTGCTGCTCTGTGCAGGGCATTTCCTCACCCTAAAATCTGTCCTTCAGACATGAGTAACACCTTGCAGAAGATACTGGCAGGACCACCAATTTTAAGCATCTTGTAAAGAGTCCTCAAATCTAACAGTAAATTTTTGTCACCAGTGCATCACAAATCCAGTGGCTTTCCCTTGAGCCTCCCCTGATCCAGAAAGTCAGTAATTGGGAACTGGCTTCACGGCCCCAAACATGCATACTGACTTGTTTAAATTACATTATGATTTAATAAAATATTATTATTCCTGTGAAGGAGAGAGGGTTTGTCCTGAGTAGAAGACAGGTTTTGGCAGAAATCAAAATGCAGGTGATGTGCTCAGCATCCTCGGGATGTGATTGTTTATGTCTTTGACAATAAATAATACATCACAGGCTCTGACAAATGGAGCTTCACAAAAGACTTGTGAAGTAAATCAGCAGCTGTTATCCAGGACAGAGAGGGAGATGGGGCATAAAAAGGATTAGCAACTTGACCAAGAGGATACAGCAACCTGTGGCTAAGTGCAGCTCCTGGGGGTGTCCTGGTCTGTGCTGGGAATCACAAGCCCTTTCCCTCCCAATTCCCTTTTAGCTACCAACTGCAAAGAAATGGCCACTAATAATGCAATTGGATACTAAGTTGTCAGGAGGATGTGAAACCAGGAGATAAATTAATGATTTTTATCCTTTGTGATGGATTTGCAGAGAATCTCGGAGGCTTTAATTTGTGCAGGCTGCGTTGTACCATGCCTTATTGTTTCATCTATTGGATTTTTGATAGATATAAAGCTCTCCAGTGGGACTGGGGATCTGAAGGGTTTTGAAGTGGACTTAAGAAATATGGTATGATTCTGTGTTTATACTAGGAAGGCTTTTGTTTTGTTCTTTTAGGGATTTGGGCAGGAACCGTGCCCTTGTCATTAATTGTTGTGCATTATGACTCAGAACAAACTTACTGCCTTGTTCAAACTATTTTCTAGGCATCATGAAATGTTTAGACATTTTGTCTGTGCTGAAGTGTGAGATTCTGTCCACATCTACACAGCTGTGTAAGATTCTAGATTAGGGGGTAGGCTGCTACTGCAGGGGTGAACTTGCAGACGTTTATGTTTACAAATATTTATGGCAGTTTGCCATGAATTGAAAATACTTTGGGCTGAATCTGGTTAATTCATGTAGCCTGGGTGCAGTAAAGGCAGGATTTCATTGTTCTGCTTTACCCTTCCTTCCTTCCTTCCTTCCTTCCTTCCTTCCTTCCTTCCTTCCT